>CM077163.1:75328824-75536861 GCA_039583875.1 Platanthera guangdongensis | reverse complement strand
TCATCCTCAGACTCTGAAGTACTTGCTATATTCACCCTATCCTAGGGCTTTCAGGCCTTGCAGTCTCACACCAGGTGCTTGCTCAGTTTCTAGCCTAATAGGCTCTTCCTGAACTTTCCAAGATCTCCCCACTCAGTAGCAGCACCCTTCTCTCAGCAGCAGCAGTCTTGTCCATGTCAAAATCCTCTTGATCTAAATTCAGAATAGATCTTCCATTTGTGTATTCAGAGGTGACTGTGCAGGAGAATGTACTGGGTTCACACTACTTTATCAGGAACACTTCATGTACTACTGATGTCTTGGAGAACAACATCTGGTACTTGATTTGCTTGCTGAGTTTGCTGATGGACATCAGACAAATCAGAATCTATTATAGAAAAATCTAAAGTATGAGGTCAGACAGTACCTCTTGGATATTATTGTAGCTTGCTCACTCTCCAGTGTAGAGGGTTCTTCTACAGCTGGAGGCCCCCCTGTCTTGGATCCTTAGCATGGGGCTAGCTGTAGGCAGCTCCCCCTGATTTCAGCCACATCTTTAGAGGCAGCAGGGTCTTTTCTACTATCTCTCCCTCATTGATGTATATCAGTGTGAACACCACCTGTTCTTCACTTCCTGAACTGCTGGAGGACACTTGGGTCACAACAGCAGTTTTTCTCTTCTTCCTTGGAGGGAATCCTTCTTAGAAACTTGCTTCTCTGGGTAGGAACTTCCTTAGACACCTCTTCCCACCTGGAAAATATCCTCATATCCATCTTCTCATATGATTGATTTAGTACCAGCAGCATGCTCATTACCTCTGGTATTGTACCAGCCAGGTAGAGACTTAGTATCCTGCCCAGATTGGGCTTCTTCAGACTTTCCTTAATTTTCTCAACACAACCATTGACCAATCTGTTTTGAGGTTGAAGATGATTCTGGTCATAACACTGAACATGGAGGCTGACACCCTGTCATGCCCTCCAGTCTTGCTGAGTATTACTTTCCCACAATTTCTGACAGAAACTTTCCTTGGTGTTCATTCCTCTCCTGTTACAGACCTATCTTCATCTTAGGATCAAGCCCACCCAGTAGTGCTTCTCTGGTCTTGGATGTAGTCACTTTTCTTCTCTTCTTGAACTTTTGGTAGCTGAAGTACCTTTCTCAGAGACTTTGGGTGAAATCTTGACCTTGGTGCCATGAACTCTTGATTTGATCTTGTAACCTGAGTCATCTACAGAAGCTCCACAAGAATTCGAGTACTTCCTTCTTCCATATTTTAGTTGGTTCTGAAACCAATACTCCAATCCAGAATCGGTGACTAGGGTTATCCACCGATTTGATTTCTTGATCGCCATCGTCGAATGCCGCCACGAACCAGTTCATAGCCTTCGTTACGTTCTCTTCCAGCTTGGGAGCCATTAGGGTTTGAGAATTAGTCTTTAGAAGAGAGAAATGTCGACACAGAGTTTGGTCTCGAAACTCTGAAAGCGTGTCGACAAACAAAGACAGAATCTTATTTATACCCTTTCAGGTTTGAAGACGAACAGGCGGGATGGATTTACTAAAGATGTGTCGACACTGGCAATAAGTTCGACACTTTTATAATGTCTCGACACTCATGTGTCGACACAAGTTTAAGTCAACAGATTTTATGTGTCGACACTTGGTTAAGTGTCGACACCACACTACTCGACATGTAGTCGAGACTTTACTTAGAAAATTCTGAGTAAAATTAAGTGTCGACACCTTATTGGATGTGTCGACACCAACTCGACATGTGTCGACACTAACATTCTGAAGTGTCGACACCAACTTCCTAGATGTGTCGACACCATTTTCCTGAAGTGTCGACACTTACTATTCTGTGTCGACATAGACTTGTCTATGTGTCGACACCTTTTTACTTAGCCAATTTTTAGTTCTGTAAACTTAGTCTAAGTTTCATACCTAGTTCAATTTTGAACCTATTGAACTTAGCTTCTTCTAAGGCTTAGTAAACATATCAGCTATCTGATTATCAGTTTTAACATATTCAAGTGCAATATCATTTCTTTCTACATGCTCCCTAAGAAAGTGATATTTAATCTCATATGTTTAGTTCTACTATGTGATACAGGATTGTTAGCTATTGAAATAGCACTTGTAGAATCACAGTAAAGTGGAGTTCTACTTACCTGAAATCCATAGTATTCTAGCTGATGTTGAATCCACAGAAGTTGAGCACAGCAACTTCCTGCAGCTACATATTCTGACTCAGCTGTGGAGATAGCCACACTGGTTTGCTTCTTACTACTCCATGAAATGAGTCTTCCACCTAGGAATTGACAGGATCCAGTAGTGCTCTTTCTATCTTCTTTGCATCCTGCAAAGTCTGCATCTGAATAGCCTGTTAGATCAAAATCTCCATTCCTAGGGTACCAGAGGCCTAGATAAGGGAGTGCCCTTTAGATATCTCAAGATTCTCTTGACTGCAGTCAAGTGAGACTCTTTGGGCAGGCTTGATACCTGGCACAAACACATGTAGCATACATAATGTCAGGCCTACTTGCAGTCAAGTATAGTAGGGAGCCAACTATCCCTCTATACAAGGTTTCATCTACAGGTTTCCCTGCATCATCCTTGCTTAGAGACATACTTGACCCCATAGGAGTCTTCATGGTACTGGATGAATCCATACCATACTTCCTTATGAGTTCTAGGGTGAACTTGGACTGACATATGGATAGACCACTTCCAGTCTGTTTAACTTGGAGACCCAAGAAAAACTTCAGTTCTCCCATACTACTCATCTCAAATTGACTTTGCATAAGCTTTGCAAACTTTTTGCAAAGGCTACTTTCAGTAGACCCAAATATAATGTCATCTACATATATTTGGACAAGTATGACTTTGCCTCTAGATTCCCTAAGAATAGAGTCTTATCTATTTTCCCCCTTGTGAACTTGTTCTCAATGAGGAAACTAGATAGGGTTTCATACCAAGCTCTAGGCTTGTTTTAACCCATACAATGCTTTCCTAAGTCTATAGACATAATGAGGTAGAGTTGGATCAACAAAACCTGAGGCTGCTCCACATAGACTTCTTCCTTTCAAATTACCATTTAGGAATGCTGACTTCACATCCATTTGGTATACTTTGAATCCTTGATAGGTTGCATAGGCCAAGAACATCCTTATGGCTTCCAGTCTGGCTACTGGAGCAAAGGTTTGATCAAAATCAATACCTTCTTCTTGCCTATATCCTTTTGCAACCAGTCTTGCTTTATTCTTAATGATGACTCCTTGTTCATCTAACTTATTCCTGTAGATCCACTTTGTTCCTATCACATTGTGATCTTTAGGTTTAGGAACCAGGTCCCAAACCTTGCACCTTTTGAACTGATTAAGCTCTTCCTGCATTGCTTCAGTCCACTGTGGATCTTGTATAGCTTCTTCAAATTTCTTTGGTTCTATTTGAGACAGAAAACTTGAATATACTACAGCATTCTGATTTCTGCTCCTTGTCTGAACACCTTGTCTTGGATCTCCAATTATCAGCTCTACTGGATGATCTCTTAGATGCCTGTTGGCTGGAGGCATCCTTACTTCTGGTTGAACTTCTTCAGCATCTCATCATGCTGAGTTCCTTGTACTTCTTCAGCTCCTGGTACATGTAGTTCTCCCCCTGGACATAAGCCATCTCCTTCTACTTGCTGTCTTGCAGCAGGTACATCTTCTATGGTTAGCTTGTCCATCTTCTTAGTAAGACCTGTGGGGCTGCACACACTGCTAGACAACTCATTGTTAATTAGTTGTGTCTCATCAAAAACTACATGCACAGACTCCTCTACAACTTGTGTAGTCAAGTTGTAGACTCTATAAGCCTTACTATTATTGCTGTACCCAACAAACACTCCCTCTTGGGACTTGGCAGCAAACTTAGTTAAGTAAGACTTTCCATTGTTAAGTATGAAGCATTTGCAACCAAAAATCCTGAAATAGGATAGGTTTGGTTTCCTGCCTTTCACAACTTCATAGGGGTCTTGTTTAACCTTTTAGTGATGGTAGCCCTATTTATCACATGGCATGCAGTGTTAACAGCTTCAGCACAGAAATATTCTGGCAGTGATGAATCACTTAATAGGGTTCTACCAGCCTCTATCAAGGTCCTATTTTTCCTTTCAGCAATGCCATTTTGCTGAGGTGTTCTAGGTGAAGAGAATTCTTGAAATATCCATAGTCTTCACACAGCTTTGTTATGCTTTCAGACTGAAACTCAGTACCATGGTCACTTCTAATTTTGACCACTGTACAGTTCAATTCATTCTGAATTTGCTTAACAAAACTATAGAAGACACTAGGTGTTTCAGATTTCTGCTTTAAGAAGAACACCCAGGAAAACCTTGAGTAGTCATCAACAACTACAAAGGTGTAGACCTTCCTACCTAAGCTGTGAACTGGCATTGGACCAAATAGATCCATATGCAAGAGGTATAAACACCTCACAGCATCTTTGTTGTCTAAGCTTCTAAAGGTGGATTTAGTCTGCTTGCCCTTTTGACAAGCTGAGCAAATGCCATCTTTGACACACTTAACTTGAGGACCATTCCTCACTAACTCTTTGCTAAAGAGTTTGCTAATAGTCTTGTAGTTAAGATGAGCTAGCCTCTTGTGCCACTTGACACAATGAGAGACTGTCTCATCAGCTACAAGACAAACAGGAGAACCATTGTTCTCAATCATAATGTCTAAACAGTAGACATTCCTCTTTCTATATCCTGTCAAAATGATCTCTTGATCACTTGACCTCTTGATATGACAACCATTTTTAACAAATGAGATGTCATACCCTACATCACTTAACTGACTTATACTAATGAGGTTGTGTTTCAACCCTTTAACATAAGCCACTTGAGTAATGGTAACAAGGTTTGAAGAGATGTTACCAAACCCTTTGATGATTCCTTTTTCAGAACCACCAAAGGTCACTTTAGGACCATTTTTGATTGGAATGTAGTCCTTCAGTAGTCCCCTTGTTCCAGTCATATGTCTGGAACATCCACTATCCAAGTACCATGTTGGGGTATGGCCACTTGGATTCACCTGCAAAACAAATTAATGAACCTTAGAACCCAAAGTAAACTTGGGTCCTTGGTGATTGTTAGTTTGCAACTTGACATAGCTACCTGCTGGCTTTCCACCAGGTAACTTGCTACTCAACTTGGCACTGGCATTGTGCCAACAATCCAAGGCAAAGTGGCCAACCTTGCCACAACACCAGCATTCAAACTTGTTGTACCTTTGCTTAGGTACAGACTTGGCTGTCTTGACTACAGCAGGCTTATTGATTGCTGGGGCTTTGCCCTTGGACTTGGACTGATCTTGAACAGTCCTAGCTGGTTTAATAAAACCCAATCCAGCCTTTCCTTTATGATGAACAAATTCATCAATCAAGGGTAGCACTGATTTAGGTTTTGAAAACCTAGCAACTAGCTCTCTTTCCTTCTGAAGATTGATCTCCAGTCTCTTAATTTGATCATTTTTATAAGTGATAGTTCTCATCTGAATCACAGTAATGTGTTTCAGCCTGGCTACCTCATTGAGCTTTTGATCAAATTCCTTCTCAAGGTCTGTTGCAGCTGCCTTTAGATCAGCAATTTCCTTTGCCTGACTTTTGGCAAGGGACTTGCTTTTCTTATAGGCTTGCAACAGTACTTTATATTCATCTAAGAGCTGATGAATATCTCCCTCAGATTCAGAAACACTTCCATCACTTGATGAAGATGAATCTGACTCTGAACTAGAACTGAAATCTGAACTTTGAGTTGGACTTTGTACCTGACTAGGTCCTGGCTGCTCCAGGATTTTGGTACTTTCAGTCAATGCCATCAGTCCTTGGCACTGACACTCTTCTTGTTCATAGATTGATTCCATGATCTGCATAAACTCCTCTTCTTCTTCAGCAAATAGCCCTATGTAGGCTTCAGCATCTGTCTCAGTATCTGAAGAAGAAATGTCTGAAAGAGTCTTCTCATTCTTTGCAACAAAAGACTTCTCCTTCTTTCCTTTGAAGTGAGTCTTCTTTTTGTCACTGGATTCTTTTCTTCTCTCAGGACAATCTGCAATAACATGACCCTGTCTATTGCAGCAGTAACACACTATCTTAGACCCAGTTGCCTTGCTAGTCTTTGTCTTTTTCTTGTCCTTCTTTGAAGGCTTCTTCTCCTGATACTGGACTTCTTTCCCTTTGGAAAATGAAGGTCTGGACCTCCACTGTTTCTTCTTCAGGAATTTCTGAAAGTGTCTGGTGAATGCAGCAAAGTCTTCATCACTTTCACTGCTTGTAGACTTTGTGCTAATAGACTCATCTGATTCTGATTCAACTACCTCTGGAGGAGGGGTTGATGACTTAGTCCTGCCCTTTCTAGGTACTTCTGACTTGAAGGCAACAGTCCTTTCCCTGTGCTCAGTCCTTGTTGATTTTTCTTCCTCTTTTCTCACTGACAGCTGCATCTCATAAGACAACAACTTCCCAAACAGTGTGGGAGGAGGAATTTCTCCCAACTTTGCCATTTCTCTGATGGCACAGATCTTAGTGTCCCAATCTTTGGTTAGGGACCTCAAGAACTTATCATTCAATTCATAGTTAGTGAACTCTCTTCCATAGGACATGAGTTCATTAACAATTCTATAGAACTTCTTGTAGCATTCAGTGATGCTATCTCCTCTTCCTTGCCTAAAGCTCTCATACTCTTGATTAAGCAAGGACTTTCTATTTTGCCTAACTTCTTCAGAACCTTCCATATAGACAATGAGGGTATCCCACATTTCTTTTGCTGTTTTACAGTGAATTAGGTTCTGAAAAGTTGCATCATCAATGGCACTTACTATAATGTTTTGTGCCCTTTTGTCCATAGTGGCTAGGACAATTTCATCCTTGGTCATCTCAGAGAAATCCTTTGGAGTCCTCTGATTTGCATCCAGTACTGAAATCTTCATTGACACATAAGGCCCTTCCTTAACTGTGATGTAGATTCTTGGGTCTGAGGCCTCCATAAATAGCCTAACCCTTTCTTTCCAGATTCCAAAAATCTCCTTCCTGCATATGGGTAACTTCATGGAACCCAACTCTTTGTGATTCTCATAAGAACCCATGTTTCTTGAAGTTCTTGAATTTCTTGAATCTGTTTACTGACTTAGACTGTTTCTGCCAAACAGGATCTCCTTAGACTATTAGTCCTTGTTTTGAGGAACCTCGCTTTGATACCACTTGAAAGATATGGTACCTAAACACCTAGAGGGGGGGGGGGTGAATAGGTGACCTAAACCTTTTTAAGACTTTGTTGGCAGCACAACAGTTATTTCACAGAATTCTACAGGTAACAGCAATTACAGAATATACACAGTTAATCCACAGCACAGCACAGCACAGCAGACACACTAATTTATAGTGGTTCCCCAATCTTTGGGTACATCCACTTTCCCCCTTCGCCTATCTAGCAGTGTACTAGATTCGGCCAACCTTCTCCACTATCTCAGAACCCAACTAGGTTCCTACACCTCAGGCCCAAAGCCTTACACTCAGCCACCAAGGCCTACACTCAGCCACCCAGGCCTACACTCAGCCAATTAAGGCCTACACTCAGAGTTCTTCAACTCCTACACTCAGGCAACCAAGCCCTACCCTCAGCCTTTATAATATAGGCTTACAATTCTCTCAGATCTAATGGATCCTACAAGTTATAATAGAAATACAATAGCTAACTCTACAACTCAGAAAATAAGAGAGAAGTTGAGAGTTTCTTGAAGAGTTCTTGGAAGAACTCAGCTAGATCCAAACTGACTTAGCTTCCTTCAAAGCTTCTTGAGTTAGAACTGAATTAGTCTGAATCTTCTGCAGTTGATCCTTGACCTCTGCTTCTTGAGATCCAGATGATTCTGAATCCTTCTTCTCAGCCTTAGTTCCAAAGACTGAATTCTTGATTGGAGCTCTCTCTCTCCAACTTCTTAGATCTGCAGTTGGACTGCCAGATCTTCTTGTGTTGATCCTCTGTGTATCACTTTCCTGATTACTTGAAGAATCTGATCAACCACTTTAAGTATTCTTGACAACTACTTGTAACAACAACAATCAATCAGATTCTGTAAACTATGGGTGCCTATTTATAGGCTTCCTTCATGGTAACCGGCTGGTCCGGTTCATAACAGACTTCTGATTTCTCTGACAGTTGTTGTAGACCGGCTGGATCGGCAGCTGTCATGTCAACCAGTCACTTCTTGAAATTCTCTAACTGTCAGATAGTGTCGAGACTTTCTGTTCTTAAGTGTCGACACTTATAGATCAAGTGTCGACACATGTTGTGTAAGTGTCGACACAAGTCTACAAGGTGTCGACACAACTCCTTGTGTGTCTCGACACAGATTCTTCTTCAAGTGTCGACACTGAAATTAAGTGTCGACACAAGTACTTGATCTTCATTCTTTAACTGTATTCTTCTAAGTGTCGACACATGTTCTTTGTGTCGACACATCTTCATGTGTTGAAACTGTCAAGTGTCGATACTGCTTCTTGGTGTCGACACAAGTCTTCAATTTTGTTTCCTCAGCTGAGTGTCGACACATTCCCTTAGTGTCGACACTTATACTTAGAATATTTTGTAAACTTTTCTGTTCTTTGCTAAGTGTCGACACAGCTCCTTGTGTCGACACTTCCTTCAAGTGTAGAGTCTTCAACTAAGTGTCGACACATTGTGCTGGGTGTCGACACTTTCTTCAAGTGTTGACTCTTCTGTTTGTGTGTGTGTCGACACATTGTGTTGAGTGTCGACACATTCTTCATATGTTGACTCTGCTGTTTGAGTGTCGACACATTGTGTTGAGTGTCGACACTTGTACTTAGACTCTGCAGATTTTTGCTGAGTGTCGACACAACTCCAAGTGTCGACACTTTCTGGTGTAGACACAGTTCTTCAGGGTGTCGACACTTCTGCTAAGTGTCGACACTGCTTTTCTGCATACTTCTTCACTGAGTGTCGACACAGCTCCAAGTGTCGACACTTTCTGTCTGGTGTCGACTTTCCTTCCCAGGTGTCGACACAATTACTCCAAGTGTCGACACTGCTTGTCTGGGTGTCGACACAAGCTTTCTCAAGTGTCGACACTTTCCCTCTGGGTGTCGACACATGGACTTAGAAACTTTTAGCTTCAGTCCAGTGTATACCTAACCTGCACAAGTAACTCAAACAAACATCAAATACATTATGATGTATATCATTGAGTTAGGTGAGGCTTCTTCAAATCAGGTACATTTGACCAATGTACCCAACATCTGAGACGGCCCAGATAGCCGCCCTGATGGTATAGAAGATGCCGCGCCGCGAGACGCCACCCCGCGAGCCAAGACCACTCTTGGGACTCGCGGTTCATGACTCCGAAAAACTGCAACCGGGAGTCTTCCACTACCTTTGGGACCTTGGGGCTAGCTCGCAGAGGCCGAGCTCACCGGTGTGCCCCCCATCTCCTCAGCAAACTATCGTGGCCGCGGGGGCGGGTCTGGAAACCATCCCTACCCCGGGATTCGAGCTTCTCTCACCGGGACTCGCGGCCCAGGTCATGGGAAGGATCTGAGGTTCATTCCTCCCCGCATCTCCTTCGAGTTGCTGAGCTCGTCAGGTTAACTTTGCTTGGATTCCTGCCCCATGTGCTTTTCCTGCATTCCTCTTTTTGCTGACGTTTGTCTCCACAGTTCCCCCCAGCCAATCCGCTGCCGAGTATTATTCGCGGTCAGCCCACTACTCTCCCCTCCCCTCCCCAAGCTCGCTGGACTCTTACCTGGGCCCCGAAGTGGATCAAGACGAGCTGACGAGGAGGGAGGTTAAGCTTCTCAAGAAGCTGGTGTGCGGGCTGCGCGAGGTGTAGGAGGTCAATGCGACGCTACAATGCGACTATGCGCGTCTCGCTGACGAGGTGCGAAGCGGCCAGGCTGGCGAGCTGATGTCCCCTTCCCGGCTTCTGGACGAGATAGATCATGGCCTCTCAGTGGCGCAGTGGAATTCGGGGAGGATCCGCGAGCTGCTCCGCGCGTGGCAGTGTGGGGGGCGGGAGCCACGAGACCGGGGTAGATAAGAGGGCGGCTCCTTTGCCGAGCTGACCGGTACTCGCCTCCTGGTGTTCCCCCTGCTCGCGCGCCATGCTTTTTTGTTCCTGCACTTGATCTCTGTAATAAGTAACTTTAGAATATTCTTGGTCATGCGGTATTCAAATAATATATTGCTCTGTTTTACTTAGTCTTGGATGGGACACGCCGGAAGTCGGCGAGCTGGGGTGGCGAGTTGGGGGTGGTGAGCTGGGGCGGCGAGCTGAGCCGATTGGATGGCCTGAACCCAGATTTCTTTTTCTATAAATAGCCCCCCCCCCCAACAACCCCTGTATTGTGCTTTTATTGCTTTCTCTTTCTCTGTGCGCTTTTCTCCTTTTCTACTCGCGCCCGCCTTCTTTCGCGAGAATAGACAAGACCAACCCCGACGCTGATGGCCGCAGCAAGTGCCCCCATCATTTTACTGATTATTGCTTCTTCGAGGGGCATACCAGCGAGGAGGAGCTCGCGGAGTTCAAGGAAGAATATGTGCCGCCAGGCTTCAAGGCGCGCCGGCCGAGGCAAGGGGAGGCCATTAATACCTTCTACGGCGACAAGCTCGCCTTCCCCATCTCTCACTTTGAGGTGGGGTTGCGCCTCCCCCTCTGGCCGGAGATCCGACAAATTTTGAAGTACTATGGCGCGGTACCGGCGCAGCTAAACTCCAACGCCATTGCCATGATGGTGGTGGTCGCGAGCTACCTCCGGCGAGAGAGGATAGAGTTCAACCTGGCAGTGTTCAGGAAACCTTTCCCTTATAACGCAACGTCGGATGGGGTGGCTTACTTCGGTGGCTCGCTGATAAAAGTTCGCGAGATCGCGAACAAGCACCATAACTGGATGACCAGGATCGCCTTTATCAAGGGCGATCTCGGCAACATCCCGTTCTCGCCGCAGCAGAAAGGCGAGGAGGTCTACCGCCCGCCGGCCGTATCCGGCAACGATGCCGAGTGATGAGTCCATGTTTTATACCTATTTTCGGACTCATCTAAGCTTGTTTTCCTTCGCTTGCACTTCACTTTTAGTTTGTTATCGTATATATTTCATCTTATCTTTATTTCCATAGGAAGTTCACACTTAGGCCCGTGGTTGTGTATTTTTGTACTTTTAATGTTTGTACTCCCTTTTTTTGTGATTGCCTGGAATGTCTGCACATATCAGTGCTGGTTTTAGGGGTTGTGTGCATGTTCCGGGGACGTTTGGAAGCAGGAATATTTCCCACGCTCATCAGATATAGTGCGCACGACCACTGGTCGTGCGCCACTGCTCGTGCACAATGTTCCCTGATTTCCAGAATCTGCCTGGGGTATACGCACTATCACTAGACACAGTGCGCACGACCACTAGTCGTGCGCCGCTGATCGTGTGCATTGATTCCATATTTTTCCAAGTTCTGGCTGGGGCAAGCGCACTACCACTGGACATAGTGCGCACGACCACTGGTCGTGCACCACTGGTCATATGCATTATAATTTCTGCAATCTATAAATTCGCAGTTTCCGCCCTAATTCGGGATCGCTCGACATTTCTCTGCCATTTTCGTCTCCGAGGAAGGGTTTCGCTGTTCCCCTTCATCTTCCATCGCAGGGAGGTGCTCCGAACAAGCTTTCACTGCCAAATCCAAGCCGGAGCTTCCTCTCGGCCTCCTCCTTCATCTTTGAGCTTCAAGAAGAGCTTGACCTAGCTTTCTCCATCAAGCTAGGAGAAGTTGTGCCATCCTCCACCGGATTGTGACACGAAGAAGACGGGCCATTGGAAGGTGGTGACAGCCCTTCTCTACCCCGGACGCAGTTGAGGACCAAGCTTGGACACGGATTGACAACCCGACAATTCCAGCCGTGAATCCTCAGCAAGACTTTAGATTCGGTCGATTTCGCACGCTTTTCTTCTCTTATTGTTGATGCTTTAGTTGAACTCTTTGTATTCGATGAAGTTATGCTTAGTGTAATATACATTTATGTGTAATCATGTCTATGTGGTTGTATGTTTTCTTTATTTACTTGAGGTGTGCCTATTTGTCCATCCACCATCCGTCCACCCTTGCTGCACTAGCAATTGCTAGTGGTGTGAGTAGCGAAGAGGTGCTCACGACCCTCATTCCGCCGCTCTCACCACCTCATCCGCAATCCTACTCATCCATCCGCCCAACGATTCGGTGCATAGAGGCACGACTAGTCTTCCATCCTGCCTGACGAAGCATCGCATAGCAGCGTTGCATAGAAGTAGTTGATAGTGTTTTATTTTCTTTGTCCGCAATATTAAAGCCCCCATCGTTACCTCCGACCTAAGTACTTCAATCTCAAGTCCTCCTCAAAATTAACTCCACCTTACTATGTTCCTTGAGAGATCGATACTTGGGAAAACTCGCCTATTTTATATTACTTGTGCGACCGGTTCACTGCCGTGATCTTTAACATCAAGTTTTTGGCGCCATTGCCGGGGAACACAGTCGTGTGAGTTTCTGGATAGGGAGATGTGAGATTGCTTTCCTTTTCCTTTGTAAATCGCTTTTGTTTTGTTCTATTTCTCTTTTGCCTGCCTTTTTCTTGTTTGTTTAGGCAATTGTAGTAATATATTGTTGGATTTAGTACTTTGCACAATTTATTTTCAATCTGCTGTTTCGACACCATGTGGTGATACTAGTCTGCCCAATGTCGTTGGTGTGGAAAGCCTTCCCATGCTAGTCATGAATGCCCTACGAGAGATATTGAGCATAACCCTCAGCGCACAATGCATGAGATGCTGTATTCGTACAGCCCTTTAAACACTGTGCCCCGATCTTATGGTCAATCGTCCTCGCCACATACATCGTTCTCTTATTCCTCTCCGGCCCCACAAGGACCGCAGAGTAATGGGAGAAAGTGTTTGTATTGTCGTCGAACAGATCATGTCCTGAAGGATTGTGCCGAGTACCTCCGTGTTTTGGAAGAGGATGATGAGCCGGACATCCGGATCATCCCGACTCCTACCCTTGGTGGCACACCTTCATCATCTGGTTATGTGTCCCTGTCACCTTCATTTGTTGAAGGGAATGATATGGACACAACCATCAGCTGTGTGACTGATCTAGGCTTTGACATGACTGAAACCATCTCTCCTGTGCATACATATCCAAGCATGGAGCCGATTCTTTGTGAGGAACCTGCGCTTGACTTTTATTCAAGCAAAGTTCTTCCGCCTTTTGTGCATTCTACTTCAGTCATCTCTGATGACATTTTCGACGATGCAACACAAGTTGAGGCTTGTGATACATGGGTTGTTTACACTCCCATGGAGGAGGACAACCTTCCTAGTGTCGAGGATTCTCCCTCGATACCAAAGGAGGAAGTCCAAGTCTTGGTGGAGGCCTCTATGGATCCGGCCGAGCCTTGTAGCATTGTTGACATTTCCGATGATATTTTTCTACCTCAGCCTTTGGGGAGTGAAACCGGGATCACTCCCCAGATGATTTCTTTATGTTCTTCGTCTCTTTTATTTTTTGACCCCCCTTCCGTATCTGAGCCTGTGCAGGTTGTATCTGCACGGGTAAGTTAGGTTGACGTTGAGCCTTGCGCTCAGGCTGTCGACGAGTGCATTCTCTTGTATGTGGAGGTTCCTACCTCCTTCACAGTGGAAGCCCCTGCCGTCACCGTCGCCCCCAGCAAACTTGTGGTGGACGAAACCTTGCTAGGCAAGGATTTGTTTTGTGGGGAGATGAGTGAGGGCCATGCCTCCTCCTCATCCTACTTCCTATTTCCTCTACCTGTGTTGGGCTGGTATTACTATTTAGGTAGAGGGGTAACTGCTCTATCTCCGTATCGGTACTTGCTACTGCAACAGATATTAGGTCAGTTACCTGTTCATTTTTCTTTTCATAGGCCCATTAGCTAGAAACTTTTCGTAGCCGAATAAGTCGTGCAGGGATGACAATAACCCCAGTACTTATCTTTAATTTCTTGCATTTTTATTTTCATGTCTATTTTTGTTTTAACATTTCTTTTTGTATATTTTTCTTTTATTTTTGCGGAGCTCACCCCTGCAGGTATTCATAGCAAATCGCATTGACGGGGTTGTGATTCTTCGTATGGCGGACCTGCTTCGGTTTTTCACGCGTCTTCTGGTATACTCACTGGCTGAGCATTGGGTAACCTCTTCCCTTAGCTCTTTATGATTTTAATTTCTCTATCATATGCTGTGTAGTTTAGTTTAAGTCTGGGGGAGAGCCAGCTTTATTACCTTTTGCACGCGCACATTTCATGTGCATACTAGAAGCTTTTATAGATTTATTATGATTAGTTCATTGCATCACACACCACTACACCCACATGAGCGTGTGCTTAGCTTTTTGCGTGCTGCGAGTTAAACTTGTTTTTTTTGTATGATTTGGGAAAATTATGGTGCTGACATAGGATTGTGAGACGGAGTAAAATGTTGACCTTGCTGTGCTACTAGTCAAGTGCTCTCATCTTGTGTAGAAATTGGAGTAGATTTAATTTTTCTGTATGCTTATAGTTTTATATTTTTCTATTTGTGTAAAGACTTTTTATTTTACTCAAAAAAATTGATGAATCCAGTGTGAATCCGACGGTAGCTTAGGGATGTGTGTAGACGGCCGTTAGGTTCGTATTGCTAGAGTCGGGAGGATGGATAGTCTTTCTCGTTGGCTAAGAACTTGCCCCAAGCTATTCTGGAAGCATGGGTATAGGTTAGTTCACTCGCATGAGCGTGATGTATGCCATCATTTTTCCCCGGTTGAGCTTTGTACCATCCCTAACGTTTTATCCTCGCTAGCCCCGTTGTGTCTACCCCTCCTTTTGATTCAGCTCCACCATGATTTCACCAAAGCCTCATATCCAATCCTAGTCGCACACTGAAGTTGAGCTTTAGAGTTTTACATTTTCATTTTGGGATGTGATGTGGTGATATTACATGTGAATATGTGGATGTGCTCCAAAGTTTTATTTGCTGAAATTGTTAAAGCAAAATAGTATTCGAAAAAAAATAATATATACAAAAAAAAATGATTTTGAAAAAGAAAAGTGAAAAGAAGAAAAAGTTTGATTGAAAATTCTTTTTGAGAAGAAATTGTATTTGGAGTAGGCGGTACACACACCAATATTTGAAAAGTTAAGTCCGGGGGTGTGTTGTACCCGTATACATTTTGGTTAGCTGATGGATTCTTTCTTTGATAGCTCATTTGGGTTAGGTGCATAACCTTCCTGTTTATCTTTGTTTACCTCACCGAAACCCAAGCCCCATCTCTTCACCTAAAGTCCTACTGATTCGTGTGTGAACCCAACCAGTGCCGTGGAGAGAATGCGAAAGGGCAAGTATATGTTCACCGACATTGGTGGATTCCTTTGGAGGTTATCCCGAGCCCTGATCTTTGGCAATGCTCGAATAGCGATTACTCTACTTTCTCCCTACGCGTGACCGGATGATTCACCGTGATTCCATTTTTGAGTAATAATAAAATGTTGATACGCATTGTGAAAAGTATAAACTATTTTGTATACTTAGAAATTTTTTCTATTATATTTTTAGGCGTGCGAGCATGCGACTTCGCATGGTACTCCGTATCGCAATTTTCTTGTTAGCTAAATCATTTTCCCTATCTGCTTAGATTTTGTTTGCTCGGGACGCGCAAACAGTTAAGTCTGGGGGTGTGATGAGTCCATGTTTTATACCTATTACCGGACTCATCTAAGCTTGTTTTTCTTTGCTTGCACTTCACTTTTAGTTCGTTATCGTATATATTTCATCTTATCTTTATTTCCATAGAAAGTGCACACTTAGGCCCGTGGTTGTGTATTTTTGTACTTTTAATGTTTGTACTCCCTTTTTTTTGTGATTGCCTAAAATGTCAGCACATATCAGTGCTGGGTTTAGGGGTTGTGTGCATGTTCCGGGGATGTTTGGAAGCAGTAATACTGCACACGCTCATCAGATATAGTGCGCACGACCACTGGTCGTGCGCCACTACTCGTGCGCAATGTTCCCTGATTTCTAGAATCTGCCTGGGGTATGCGCACTATCACTGGACACAGTGCGCACGACCACTGGTCGTGCGCCGATGAACATGTGCATTGATTCCATATTTTTCCAAGTTCTGGCTGGGGCAAACGCACTACCACTGGACATAGTGCGCACGACCACTGGTCGTGTGCCACTGGTCGTGTGCATTATAATTTCTACAATCTATAAATTCGCAGGTTCCTCCCTAATTCGGGATCGCTCGACATTTCTCCGCCATTTTCATCTCCGAGGAAGGGTTCCGCCGTTCCCCTTCATCTTCCATCGTAGGGAGGTGCTCCGAACAAGCTTTCACCGCCAAATCCAAGCCGGAGCTTCCTCTCGGCCTCCTCCTTCATCTTTGAGCTTCAAGAAGAGCTTGACCTAGCTTTCTCCATCAAGCTAGGAGAAGTTGTGCCATCCTCCACCGGATCGTGACACGAAGAAGACGGGCCATTGGAAGGTGGTGACAGCCCTTCTCTACCCCGGACGCAGTTGAGGACCGAGCTTGGACACGGATTGACAACCCGACAATTCCAGCCGTGAATCCTCAGCAAGACTTTAGATTCGGTCGATTTCGCATGCTTTTCTTCTCTTGTTGTTGATGCTTTAGTTGAACTCTTTGTATTCGATGAAGTTATGCTTAGTGTAATATACGTTTATGTGTAATCATGTCTATGTGATTGTATGTTTTCGTTATTTACTTAAGGTGTGCCTATTTGTCCATCCACCATCCGTCCGCCCTTGCCGCACTAGCAATTGCTAGTGGCATGCGTAGCGAAGAGGTGCTCACGACGCTCATTCCGCCGCTCTCACCACCTCATCTGCAAGCCTACTCATCCATCCGCCCAACGATTCGGTGCATAGCGGCCCGACTAGTCTTCCATCCCGCCTGACGAAGCATCGCATAGCAGCGTTGCATAGGAGTAG
This sequence comes from Platanthera guangdongensis, assembly GCA_039583875.1. Lineage (NCBI taxonomy): Eukaryota > Viridiplantae > Streptophyta > Magnoliopsida > Asparagales > Orchidaceae > Platanthera > Platanthera guangdongensis. The sequence goes on along the minus strand of CM077163.1, from coordinate 75,519,847 downwards.
TTAATAGTGTTTTATTTTCTTTGTCCGCAATATCAAAGCCCCCATCGTCCCTCCAACCTAAGGACTTCAATCTCAAGTCCACCTCAAAATTAACTCCACCTTACTGTGTTCCTTGAGAGATCGATACTTGGGAAAACTCGCCCATTTTATATTACTTGTGCGACCGGTTCACTGCCGTGATCTTTAGCATCACCGAGCTCCACAAATACTTCCTCCACAAGGATTTCGAGGTCGCCTACCTGCGAAGGGGCCTCTACGCGCTTCTCCCTGTCCTACCCGGCAAAGGTATTGCTCTCCCCGTATTGCCGAGCCCGCCTGGTTGCCGGGCTCACCATATTGCTGTTAAAAGTGCTCTAACTCTTTCCAAGTTTTTCCTGCAGTGGAGAAGTTGATTCCTGCGAACCCGCCGTTTGTGGACCCGGGGTCGTACCCGGAACCCCTAGCTCGCGAGAAGGCGGCGGCGGCGGCCTGCCGAGATGAGGCGGCCTTCTCCCAACCCTCTTCCAGCAAGAGGCGGCCTGAGGATGCTGGGCCGAACCCACCATACCGCCATCCATTATCAAAAAAGATGAAGAAAGTCGTTCTCGCTCTGCGGGGAAAACAACATCAACAACATCAATCCAGCCCCAAATACATAAGCTCGTCAGAGACCATCCGCGATGCATCGCCGGAGAGCCCGCTGAAGGAGATCACCAGCAAAGGGCGGAAGGGCGGCGAGGCTACTGCTCCTACGGCGGCAATCTCCCGACCTCCTTCGGCGAAGAGGGCGGCTCGCGAGCACGGGGCGCCGAAACAACATCCCCTCTTCAACTTTGTGGGGCGGTGGAAGGACTCGGCGGGCGAGCCCATGGTGCAGTGGGACGAGCTGGCCCATCGGGTCTCCATCTCCACCTTGCATCCTTCCTGGCATGACCACTAACCTGCCACCGGCCACGCCTACGCCCTCGGCTTCGGCCTCAATGGCCGCGAGGATGCCGCGCCTACAAGAACATGACCCTGTGGCAGCTCGGCCATGAGGGTCTGCAGGCCCATCTGTGGGCCATGGAGCTCCACCACACGCTGACCCGCCGTAGCTTCGGCCTCAGCAACCAACTCACAAAAGCCGAGCAGGCTCGCAATGTCGCCAAGGACAAGGTCGCTGACCAGTCGAGGCGGCTCGACATCGCTGAGGGTATCCTCGCCCGTGCCGCCGGCGGGTTGGTGAGTATCAGGCTTCTTCCATCTTTTTCTTGAAATATTTTGCGCTGTTAACGAATTTCTCCCTTTCATCAGGATGCCAAGGCTGCCGGGGAGCTGCGTGTCACAACCCGCATTTTCTTCGAATTTATGAAGTATTAGAGTATGAGAAAACACGCGTCGTGATGCCACGTCGAGCAGGGGATAACTGTCGACGCTCAGGCGAACACCAACTAACTAGACTATGAAAATCTCATAAGTTTAATGATTGAAAATTAGGTATATTTTAGGGGCCGTATCACTCGGCTCAGTGGATCATCTAGTCCACAGTTTAAAACTATATTTATACGCAGCAAAAAAATACTTTATTATTTCTTTGACATCCTACGAGAGTGCATATGTGACCCCTGAGGTCAGCTCATACTATGCAAGACACTAAATTTATATCATATTATAAGTAGGAAAACGTTCTTTTTACGTTACTAGGAAAGTAGTGTATGCGTTTTATAAAACATGCTGATCATGAGATATACATGTAGTAGTCTTTTAGGTTTAAAAATAACTAGCAACCTAGCATAAAATTTCCCATGAGCAAGTAGACTATCTCCAGAAAAGGTAGCAGTAAAGAAACATATTTAGTATCGTAAGGTAAAACTACCAGGGGCGCCAACAAACTGACACGAACCCACTGACAAGCATGTATGTCTGTAAGATAAAAGCAGGAAAACTACCTCACAACAACCAAGAGAAAGATCCCTACAACTCAAGGGATCACTAGCAAAACCACAACAAAATAAGCCGCCTACCCGGATACTAATCGGAACCTGAGGCATTCAGAAAAGAAAAGAACACCTCAGTAAGTAAAAGTAGACAAAAATCAGAATTAGAGCATTAAATTACAATGGAACAAGAGAGTAAGAAAATAAGACAGTAAAAGCAAACACTGTCCAGAGTAAACCAAAAGTACACCAAGTACCAAGCAACAACGCCAAGCCCTGCTCAAACCCTGTAGTGGCTACAAGGCAAAAGGCAAGGAAAAACTTGTCACAATATGCTGCATTCTACCCGAAAGAAACACCTAACAATCCTAACTTGTGAGTTAGTGGCAGTAGTAAACAGAAATGTTTCTGCGTTGGTGACCAAAAACAGTCCCCCAAACAAACAGTTTTAACTAAAAAATAAAATTTCATTGTCGGCACAAAACCACCACAATCCCAGCCCGTACCTGGGATAAAAAGGGTGGCGGCCACAGCAAATGCCCAGCCCGTACTTGGGGCTAAAAGGTGGCGGCCACGGCTCGCACACAAAACATCCCGCTCCTTTAGAGCGTCAAAATACCACTACCTGTCATAACCCATGATTCGGCCCTCAAAACAAAGGAAGAACGAAAGGCCGACAAGACACTTCCCATAGGAGGTAATCACTCGGGAAGAAATTTGTTGAAAAGAAAAAAAACTTCTGCCTACAGGAATCGTCGAATGCAGCTCGACGAATTTCGTCGAGCGCTGGAACAAAATCATCGAACGCAGGAAAATCGTCGAACGCAACTCGATGATTTTCGTCGAATCACAGGACACGGGCAATCGTCGAACTCCGTTCGACGATTTGCCTTTCGTAGATCACAGGTCACGTGGAATCGTCGAACTCCGTTCGACGATTTGCGGCTAAACGCAGACCACAGGAAGATCTTAGAATACAGGCCACAGGAATAATATCGTCGAACACCATTCGACGATTTCCCTTTCGTCGAACAGAGGCCACAGGAAAATCGTCAAACTCCGTTCGATGATTTCTGTCAGACCCAGAACTAAGTCCCATCGTCGAGCTCAGCTCGACGATAATCGTCGAACCTAGATCGACGATTTCCGTCGATCTGGCTGCATTGAGTGTACAATAAATCCTTCACCTCCAACTTTGTTCCCGACCAAACATCTTAGCCTAATTCAAACCTATTACTGGTAATATAAGTATGAAATCTCACTGCTATTAAATTCTAGGGTTGAAAGGCTAGATACTACCCAAACAGAGGATTTAACAGGGAACACTTTGACTAATTATCAAGGAAACAATTTGATAAAAACAAACAAGACTATAGTACTGCAGCCGAATATTTGAGTTTTCAGAACTTGAGAGAATGAAAACAGAAACATAAAGGGCCATAATGATTTAAGATTAACATGCTTTTGACGGGAAAAAAACGAGTAAGATATCAATCTCGGAAAAACAGGGAAAAAATTTACAGCAAATTGACCATGAAAGGAGAAGAAAAACTTGGCAAGGGTAGGAGCACCACTTGCCTCAAATCCAGAAATTTACTTGCACAGCCCTTCCTCTCTCTCTCGGCTCCAGCCGCAACAGCGCCTAAACAAGATCTAAGGTTTTAATGGCGGAAAAGGTTCAAACCAAAAAAATTCTGAGTTCTCTAGAAACACTACGAAAATTGAATCTCTTACCGTAGGAATGAAGGTCTAGGCGAGAGCACTCCAAATCCGCTTTCGGAATCGAATTCCGTTCACTAATGCTCCCAGAATCGGCGTCTGAAGGGTAGCAGGGTTGACAGTTTTCTTCCTCTCGAACAAGCAGCGGTTACTCTTACAAGGAAGGAGACAGTGAAAGGACTTGATTTTTTGTCTAAGGCTTTATATATAAATGCATGGACACGTCCTTTCAGCCCTACCGCCACTGATTCAATTCAAGTTTCATTAATTAATTATTGCATTATTATTATTATTATTATTAATACCACCAAAACGACGCGAAAATCGAACCACCTCGGATTCCGACGAAATTCGCACCGTAGCTAAATACCCACGCTACGAACACAACGACGAAGTCGAAATCAACTTTCGACAAAACAAACTCGGGTTATCACTACCCGAAGCCAAAACACAAGCATCCCCCGAGAGGCCTCACCGGTCACCAAAACAAACCCGGCTTGCTAGGGAGTCTTGCCAAAAAGGCTACTAACAACCACACAAGGGATCTAGAGAGCTAAGACCACACTATAACAAACGACACATGCCGAAAACGCGTCAATGTAATGCCAAACGAGAATTAAATAATCGCAGAGAAATCGGGGGCGTTACAGTCACTCCCCCTAAAAGAAAGTTTCGTCCCGAAACTTTATATACGCTACTTTTACTATAGAAAGAAAGTAACAAAACAAGAGCTACTAGAAAGGAATCGTACCAAATAAATCAAGGGAAAAGATGAGGGTGAGCCTCCCTCATAGCCGACTCTAGCTCCCAAGTCGCGCTTTCCAAATCCTGATTCTTCCATTGAACTTTCACCATCAGGATAGACTTCGTCCGCAGCAACTGGTCTTGAGTATACAAGATACGAACCGACACCTCAACATATGAAAGATTAGGCTCCAACTGGGGTACAACATCCAAGACTTGCCCACTGCTTCGCACACACTTCCGCAATTGGCTTACACGAAATATATTATGAACATCCGAGAAATTTGCTGGCAAATCCAATCTATAAGCTGACACGCCAATCCGCTCAACAATCTTAAACGGGCCCACATACCTCAGATCCAACTTCTGGTTCTTACCGAACCTCTTAACACCAACCATCGGGGAAACCTTAAGAAACACAAGGTCCCCTACAGAAAATTCCAAGTCAGACCTACGCCGATTGGCATTCTTCTCATATCTCTCCTGAGCAATACGAAGCTTTTCTCGAATAAGTTTCACAGCAGTTTCCATCTCCTCCAACGCATCCGGACCCAACACAGGCCTTTCACCGACCTCGGTCCAAAATAAGGGAGTTCTGCAGCGCCTCCCATACAAGGATTCAAACGGAGCCATTTGCAAGCTCGCCTGGTAACTGTTGTTGTATGCGAATTCCATAAGCCGCAATCGCTCATCCCACGCTCCTCCATGGTCCAAGATGTAGCACCTGATCATATCCTCAACTATCTGGTTCACTCACTCAGTCTGACCATTGGTCTGCGGGTGGTAAGCTGTAGAATACCTTAAATCTGTACCCAAACCCTCTTGCAGACTCCTCCAGAAGCGAGATGTAAAACGGGAGTCTCGATCCGAAGTGATGCTAATTGGCACACCGTGCAACCTGATGAGCTCATTCAAATACAGCTCCGCTATCTTTTTCATCGGATAATCAATCTTGTACGACACAAAGTGAGCACACTTCGTCAGTCTGTCCACTATAACCTAAACAGAATCAAAACCTCTAGGAGATCTCGGCAAGCACGTAATGAAGTCCATAGAAATACTTTCCCACTTCCAAGTAGGGATCTCTAACGGTGACAACTTACCACCAGGCCTTCCATGATTGGCCTTCACACGCTTGCAAGTGTGGCTCTCAGCAACAAATCGGGCTATATCACCCTTCATTCCATACCACCAGGCAATCTGCTTCAGTTCATGATACATCTTTGTAGATCCTGGATGGGAGGCAACACTGGATCCATGAGCCTCTCTGCAAATCATACCCCTGATGCCTCCAACAGCTGGGATGCAAAACCTTTTGCGGTACTTCAAAGTACCCGCATCATCAATAGAGAAATCCGACAACTCCCCTCACTCAGTCCTGAGGTACAAGTGCAGAAGATCCGGATCATCCTTCTGGTGCAACCTGGTAAGTGCAATCCAAGACGGCTCTGCCACTGCCAAACTGCTCTGCATGACACAGCGTCCCACAGAAATATCCATCAGGAGGAACTCTTCCACTAAACGATCGGCGGTGAGATTAAAGATCTTCTCCGTCTTCCGGCTCAGGGCATCGGCCACCACATTGGCCTTGCCTGGATGATACTGTATATCCACATCATAATCGACCACGTACTCTAACCAATGCCGCTGGCGCAAATTCAGATCCTTCTGGGTGAAGACATACTTGAGGCTTTTATGATCGGTGTAGATCTTGCATTGAGCACCATAAAGTAAATGTCTCCACAACTTCAGGGCAAAGATCACTGCTGCGAACTCAAGATCATGCGTAGGGTAGTTCCTCTCATGAGTCTTCAATTGCCTCGACCCATACGCAATCACCTTCCCTTCTTGCATCAACACACCTCCGAGCACAACATGCGAGGCATCCACATATACGCCATAGTCCTGGCCTTCCGTAGGCAGTGCCAAAATAGGAGCAGAACACAACCTGCTCTTCAGCTCCAGAAAAGCCTCCTCGCATTTCTCACTCCAAACGAACGCCGCATTCTTCTGCGTCAACTTAGTCAAGGGGGCTGACAAGGTAGAAAAGCCCTCCACGAATCTTTTATAATAGCCGGCCAACCCCAAGAAGCTCCTAATCTCCTTGGGTGTGCTCGGCCTATACCAATCCAACACCGCAGAAATATTTTCGGGGTCCACCGAAATGCGGTCTTTGTTCACCACATGACCCAGGAAGGAAACCTGAGTCAACCAGAATTCACATTTACTCAACTTGGCGAACAACTGATGGTCTCTCAAAGCAGATAAAACCGATCGCAGATGCTGCTCATGCTCCTCAGCACTACGAGAATAAATCAGAACGTCGTCTATAAATACGACCACAAACTTATCCAGAAATTCCTTGAACACCCGGTTCATCATGTCCATGAATGCTGATGGCGCGTTGGTCAAACCAAACGACATAACCAGGAATTCGAAATGCCCATGCCTCGACCTGAAAGCAGTTCGTGGAATGTCCGACTCACGGATCCTGAGCTAATGATAGCCTGAACGAAGATCGATCTTGGAAAACACCGTGCTACCACGCAACTAATCAAAAAGATCATCTATCCTCGGCAGAGGGTACATGTTCTTAATAGTTGTCACAACCCGCATTTTCTCAACGATGAAATCGTAACAGAGCAAGAGAAAACACATGCCGTGATGCCACGTCGTGCAGGGGATAACTGCACACACTCAGGCAAAACTCCAGACCTTTGTTTTTAAGGAAAATCGTTGATTAATTATGAAAGAAAACCAGTTATGTTGAAAGGCCGTATCCCTCGGGACGGTGGATCAGCTAGTCCACAAATAAAAGTATATTTATACGCAGCGGAAAATACTTTGGTTCAATTAAGTTGACACCCTAAATGAGCATAAGTGTCCCCAAGGGACGACTCATGGTATGCACAACTCTAAGGTGAATATAGTATGTATGAAAGATAGTGTTTTACGCTAAGGAAAAATAGTGTCTTTGTTTTATAAATATGTTATGCATGAAGTACATATAATAATGCTTTTAGGGTTTAAAATATCTGACATGCAACCTAGCATAAATCCTACCCAGAAGCAAGTAAACAACCACATATAGGCAAAAATAACAGTTTAAGTTCATACCAGCATCGCAAGAAGCCACCAGTGGGTGCCAACAACCTGATACGAACCCACTGGTGAGTATGCATGTCTATACAGAAAGGTAAAGAACTACCTCACAAAAAATCGGTAATCTGCTATCTCAGCTACCCAAGAGGCCACCAACCAGCCCCTTCAAAAGAACTAGCCGCTGAACTGGCTACCACCTGTACCTGAGGCATTCAAGAAAAGAACACCTCAGCAAGAAAGAAATCAAAAAGGTAAATAGAGCATTAGATTTATGAATAATAAGAAGGGTTTACCAATTCCGGCAACAACTGCTATAAGCAAAAGAAAGGGGATGACAGTAAGAAAAGAGTACTGTCTAAAGCACAGCAGAGCACACCAAGTGCGAGCAATAAAACCAATAAGCCCTACCAAAAGAGTCTGCAACAGCAACAAGATATATACATATATGCCAAAAGAAAAAAGAAAACATAGACAGAAAGGGACTAACAGTCCTAACACGTTGGTAAATGGCAGTGGTCAAAACATGGATCTGAATACATAACCAAAATCAGATCCAAAAAGGGCTAAGGGGTCAAACAGTGGCAGCACTAGGGTCCCACACATGCCAACCCAAACCGGGGCAAAAGGCGGTGGCCACAGATCTCCACATAAAACCACCCCTCCAGAGGCCACCAAAACTCCACCACCTGCCACAACCCAAGAATCGGCATGCAAAAACTAGCCGAACACCCAATACCCCCCCTAGGGAAAAGTCACACTCACAATCCTAAAGAGACACACGAACCCAAGGCAAAAACGTCGGGTCCAGCCGACGCGGCCTTGCACGCCTAACCCGAACCAACCCCGAGTCTTACCTGACCCAAAACCAGCGCAGCAACCAGTGTCGACACTGTGTGTCGACACTACAACAGGCCGGTGTCGACACAAGGTGTCGACACCACTGCGGCCGGTGTAAACACAAGGTGTCGACACTACCGCTGCCGATGTCGACACAAGGTGTCGACACCACTGCGGCCGGTGTCGACACAAGGTGTCGACACTGCCACTGCCGGTGTCGACACAAAGTGTCGACACCACTGCAGCCGGTGTCGACACAAGGTGTCTACACTACCGCTGCCGGTGTCGACACAAAGTGTCGACACCACTGCGGCCGGTGTAGACACAAGGTGTCGACACTACTGCTGCCGGTGTCGACACAAAGTGTCGACACCACTGCGGCCGGTGTCGACACAAGGTGTCGACACTACCGCTGCCGGTGTCGACACAAAGTGTCGACACCACTGCGGCCGGTGTCGACACAAGGTGTCGACACCACGACTGGCTGGTGTCGACACAAAGTGTCGACACCCCGACTGGCTACCGACGCCAGACCCAGCAACCAACCAAAATGAGAACCAGGCCTCTCTCTAGAATTTCATCATCCATCGGCAATAGCAACTACTCGACCTGAACCGTACCAAATCCGTCCCTAATAGACAACATCTCTCAGGAAAAACTGAGATTTAATTGGAACTTCTCTACACTAACCACAGTATAATCGGGGACGAATCCTAGCGTACACCTAGGATCTAAGCAGGAGAGAGATAAAATTTAATAAAGAAGAAAACAAGGATCAGCTATGGCAAGGATGAGGGAACATCACTTGCCTCAATACCAGAAAAGCTTGGTCGGCGACTTCCCTCACTCTCGGATCTAGCCGCAGAGCACCAAGCCGAGGAACAGAAAGAATGCAGATCCAGGCGAGAGCAATCCAGATCCACTCTCGAAATCGAATTTCGGCCGCTAAATCTCCAGTAATCGGCGTCCGAAGGCTAGGGTAGTCCGGCGGTTCTCTTCCTCTCGTATAGGAGGCGGCTCCTTCCAAAAGAGAAAAAGAAAAGAGGCAATGAACCGAGCCCTAATTTCTAACCTAAGGCTATATATAGGCATCAATTTTAATAATAAACAATCAATACATATTAATTACTTACACGCAATATCAAAACGACGCGAGACCCGAAATATCTCTGAATTTGATGAAATTCACTTCGCAGGTAAAAACCCACGCTACGAACACAACTGCGAAGTCGAAATTAGCATTCGACGAACAAAACCAGGGATATCACCACCCGATGCCAAAAACACAAGCATTCCCTAAGAGGCCCAACCGAGTCACCAAACAGACTCCGGCTAGCTGGGGAATCTTGCTAACAGGCCACAACCAGGCTACACAAGGAACCCTAAGAGCTAAGACCACGCTCTACAACGGCAAAGAGCCGGAAACACGACATCGTAACGCCAGACAAAGATCAAATAAAACACGGAAAAACCGGGGGCGTTACAGCCACTCCCCCTAAAAGAAAGTTTCGCCTCGAAACTTTACTCACAACACTCCTATAAAGAAGGAGAGAGAAAGAGCCAGGAAAGGGCTATATATAAGTAAAACAGAACATACCAGGCACGAGATCAGGGAAACAGATGAGGGTGAGCCTCCCTCATAGCCGACTCCAATTCCCAAGTCGCGCTTTACACACCCTGATTCCTCCATAAAACTTTAACCATAGGAATAGTCTTCTTCCGCAACGCACGAAGTTGAGAATCCAAAATGCGGACAGGCACCTCCACATAAGAAAGATTCGGCTCCAACTTAGGCACAGAATCCAAAACCTGCCTGCCATTTCGCACACATTTCCGCAGCTGACTGACGTGGAAGACATCATGCACGCCGGGGAAATTTGCGGGCAAAGCCAGCCTATAAGATGATATCCCAATCCGCTCAACAATCAGAAATGGCCCTACGTACCTCGGGTCCAACTTCCTGTTCTTGCCAAAACGCTTGACTCCGATCAACGGGGAGACCTTTAAGAACACTGAGTCCCCCACCACAAATTCCAAGTCCGATCTACGCCGGTTGGCGTTCTTCTCATATCTCTCCTGGGCTATCCGAAGCTTTTTCCGTATAAGCTTCACAGCGGTTTCCATCTCCTCGAGTGCTTCTGGACCCAACAAAGGTCTCTCGCCAACCTCAGTCCAAAACAAGGGAGTCCTGCAGCGCCTCCCATACAAAGCTTCAAAAGGAGCCATTTGCAAGCTTTCTTGATAACTGTTGTTATACGCAAATTCCATAAGCCACAAGAGCTCATCCCACGCTCCTCCGTGGTCCAGAATATAGCATCGGACATATCTTCCACAATCTGATTTACTCGCTCCGTCTGACCGTTGGTCTGCGGATGATAAGCTGTGGAGTATCTCAAATCTGTACCCAACCCCTCTTGGAGGCTCTTCCAAAAACGAGACGTGAACCTAGAGTCTCGATCTGATATGATACTTACAGGTACACCATGCAATCTGACAACCTCTTCCAGATACAGCTCGGCTATCTTCCTCATCGGATAACCGATCTTAAATGGTACGAAATGAGCACTCTTCGTCAATCTGTCTACGATTACCCAAACTGAATCATGCCCCTTAGGAGATCTCGGTAAACCTCTAATGAAATCCATCGATATACTCTCCCACTTCCACGTCGGAATCTCCAAGGGAGTCAGCTTGCCACCAGGCCTCCCATGGTCGGCTTTCACACGCCTGCAAGTGTAACACTCAGAAACAAATCTGGCTATGTCCCTCTTCATCCCACACCACCAGGTAATCTGCTTTAAATCATGATACATCTTGGTAGACCCTGGATGGTAGGCAACACTAGATCCGTGGGCTTCTCTGCACACCAAATCCAGGATATCTCCAATGGCGGGGATGCAAAACCTGCCACGATACTTCAAGGTACCCGCATCATCTATAGAGAAATCTGGTAATTCACCCTTTTCAGCTCGAAGATACAAATGCAGAAGATCAGGATCATCCTTCTGATGTAGTCTCGTAAGCGCAATCCACGAAGGTTCTGCCACTGCCAAGCTATTCTGCGAATCGCAGCTTCCCACAGAAATGTCCATCAAAAGGAACTCTTCCACTAGACGCTCGGCAGAGAGATTGAAAATCTTCCCTGACTTCCGACTCAGGGCGTCGGCCACCACATTAGCCTTGCCCGGATGGTACTGGATTTTAACATCATAGTCGGCCACGTACTCCAACCGTCGCCGCTGGCGCAAATTCAATTCTTTTTGGGTGAAGACATACTTTAAACTCTTATGATCCGTGAAAATCTTGCACTGCGCGCCATATAGCAAATGCCTCCACAATTTCAACGCATAGATCACAACTGCAAACTCAAGGTCATGCGTAGGGTAATTCCTCTCATGGGTCTTTACCTGCCTTGACCCGTACGCAATCACCTTCCCGCCCTGCATCAAAACGCAACCCAGTCCGACATGCGACGCATCCACATATATATCATACTCACTACCCTCCGTAGGCACAGACAAAATTGGAGCCGAACATAGCCTTCTTTTTAGTTCCTCAAAAGCCTTCTCACACTTGCCATCCCATATGAAGGCTACATTCTTCTGCGTCAACTTGGTCAATGGCGCAGACAAGGTAGAGAAGCCATCTACAAATCTTCTATAATATCCAGCCAAGCCCAAGAAGCTTCTGATCTCTTTGGGAGTAACAAGCCTCGCCCATTCCATAACAGCTGCGATCTTTTCTGGGTCCACCGATATTCCTTCCTTATTAACCACGTGGCCGAGAAAAGACACTTGAGACAACCAAAATTCGCATTTGCTCAGCTTGGCGTATAGCTTATGGTCTCTCAGAGTCTCCAAGACCAGTCGCAAATGTCGATCATGCTCCTCCGCATCTTTAGAATACACCAAAACATCATCTATAAAGACAATCACAAACTTATCTAGAAAGTCCTTGAAAACTCTGTTCATCAAATCCATAAAAGCTGAGGGCGCATTAGTCAAACCAAATGACATAACCAAAAACTCAAAATGCCCATGACGAGAGCGGAACGCCATCCGCGGAACATCTGACTCCTGAATCCTCAACTGGTGATAGCCCGATCGAAGATCAATCTTGGAAAACACGGAGCTACCACACAGTTGATCAAACAAATCGTCAATTCGCGGCAAAGGGTACCTGTTCTTAATAGTAACCTTGTTCAGCTCTCTATAGTCGATGCATAACCTCATCGACCCATCTTTCTTTTTAACGAATAGCACTGGTGCACCCTAAGGTGAAGCACTCGGCCTTATGAAACCTTTTGCCAACATCTCATCCAGCTGGATTCGCAACTCTTCCAGCTCTCGCGGGGCCATCCGGTACGGCGCCTTTACAATAGGACGCGTGCCTGGCTCCAAATCTATCACAAACTCGACATCTGGATCGGGTGGGAGACCGGGAAGATCGTCAGGAAACACATCGGAGAAGTCACACACCACATGAATCTCTTCCAAACGCGGCACACTAACAACCGACCCTACCAGTGAGACCATACAGGCAAAACAGCCAGAATCAAGCAACTTCCGAGCACGCACCGCAGAAATGATTGGAGACTCCTGGAGAGAATACCCATAAACGCTTCCTGGCTGACCGTTGTCCTTGACGAAGTCCAAGCGCTTACCCTTGCACTGGATAACTGCATCGTACCTTGACAACCAGTCCATGCCCAAAATAACGTCGAAATCCTCCAGGTCAATCACCTTCAGATCTGCCTTTGCTAGAAAATCTCCCAACAAAATCGGACAATCGAGGACACCCAGTTTCGTAACCACAGAGTCACCGGAGGGGAACTTAACGCAGAAGGCACCACCAACACGATCCAGGCCCAAACTGAATCGCTCCACGAAAGCTCTAGCCACAAACGAGTGGGTAGCGCCTGAATCGAAGAGAACGCGCGCCCAGCGGTTCTTTACCTTAAATCGTCCTACGAATTGCACACGCATCTAAGGCAACAAGCGCTAAAACGAAAACTACAACCAAAAAAGGAACATAACGAAACGACTGGGGAGGAGTCAAACCTGAGATAACCTGGGTCGAGGTCTTCGCTCCGTCTGCCAAAAGAACATTCAGCTTCCCCTTTCCTTTATCCATTTGCTGAAGCGGTGGTAGAGCCTGGAGGGGAACTGGCTGCAGAACAGGCTGGAGCTGTGGGCACCTTGTCTTGAGATGGCCCTTCTGCCCACACTGAAAACAGACTTTATCCTTTAACCAGCATCGGGCAACTTCATACCCCTTCCTCCCACACAAGGCACACACCAAGTCTCCCCTGGAAACACCCTGAATCGCGTGCACCTGTTCCTTCTTCTGCGCTCCCAACCTTTTGGAACACTTCTCAAAGGGGTGGCCTGGCCGGCCACAAAAACTACAATCCTCTTTGATCTTCTTTCTCGAGACAGCATCAGGTTCCTGAGGGCTCTTCCCTCCACCGGACTTCCGCTTATCCTTCCACAACTGCTGGCCTCTATTCTTGGCATTCTCAATGGCCTCAACCCTCAAGTCATCTTCAACCACACCAGCATAACTGACTGCTCCGTAGGCATTCGCTAACTGCTGAATGTCGCTTCTTAGTCCACCCAGAAATCGCTTAACTCGGTCTGCCTCAACACTCACCAGACCAGGAGCAAACCGACTCAACTTACTAAACTCAATCTCATACTCACTAACCGTGAGTTTCCTCTGCTTTAAATGAAGAAAGTCATTCATTAGCCGGTCCCGCTCGACTGAAGGCAGAAACTTACTTAACAACATCACCTTAAATGACTCCCAGGTGTAGCCTGCCACCAAGCTCTCTTTCTCCCTCAGCCACCAATTCTTTGCTAAGCCCTTGAGCTGGTAGGCAGCGAGCATCACTCTCTGATCGTCCGTAATCCCTGAGTAAGAGAACATCTCCTCAATGGTAATCAGCCAGTCATCCAAAATCATGAAATCTGGTTGCCCATCATAAGTAGGGGGTCTCAGCCGCTGAAACTGGGATATAAACACCATCTCCGTGGGCACCACAACCAAAGGCACGGGAGGAGCAGGAGGGGCAGGAACAGTTACCCCCTCAGCGGGGTCCTGAGCTCTCGGAATCTGTCCCGACACCACTGCTACAAGGGACTGAATCTGAGCCTGCATAGCCACTACCTGCCTCGATAACGCCTCATTACTCTGTCGCAGGCTTTCTACCAACGCATCGCTCTGCGCTCCTGACGTCTCACCCTCGGATTGGGGGGTCAATCTCGTCGCAGGACGTCTCGCCATCCTATAATCGCACCAGCTTTAGACAAAACCTAGCCCAATAGCTAGAACAAAACTACCCGGTACAAACAAACACACTTAAATATGAACTTCAACTGCAAAACTTGCTCTTGGAGTTGTTTTTACCATGATGATGTTATGCTTGACCTAAGATGGTTCACCACCATCATACTAACTCATGTGCCTCAACCATGAATGCATGTACTTGTATTCTGTTTGACTCAAAACCATGCGTGTGCATATGTCACCATGCAAATCTTTAGCTTGGCACGTTGTGCTTATGAAATGTCATGCTATGCATGATGTGCTATGCATTCTAAAAAGGCCTTAATGCATGCCATGGGCGACGCACACATGAAAATGTTATGCATCCCATACTATATAACATCCCCATGCAACGAAAAAAAAAAGAAAAATGTGCTAGCCGCATTCATGTGGTGAGGTTATGCATCCCATACTACATAACCCTCACATGTTGCCTCCTATGGTGGATCCATATACAAACACATATTATGCATCCCATACTACATAATATGCCCTGTATACTTCTTTATGCTCATGAGTGTAGTGTTCGTGCTTCGGCCAAGACGTGCTGATGACATATCGGTGTGTGTATGGTATGACGCTAACCACTAATGCAAACAAGGGAAAGGTTGCCCGACCATTTGTCAAGCAACCTCCCTCTGATACCAACTGTCATAACCCGCATTTTCTCAACGATGAAATCGTAACAGAGCAAGAGAAAACACGTGTCGTGATGCCACGTCGTGCAGGGGATAACTGCACACGCTCAGGCAAAACTCCAGACCTTTGTTTTTAAGGAAAATCGTTGATTAATTATGAAAGAAAACCAGTTATGTTGAAAGACCGTATCCCTCGGCACGGTGGATCAGCTAGTCCACAAATAAAAGTATATTTATACGCAGCGGAAAATACTTTGGTTCAATTAAGTTGACACCCTAAATGAGCATAAGTGTCCCCAAGGGACGACTCATGGTATGCACGACTCTAAGGTGAATATAGTATGTATGAAAGATAGTATTTTACGCTAAGGAAAAATAGTGTCTTTGTTTTATAAATATGTTATGCATGAAGTACATATAATAATGCTTTTAGGGTTTAAAATATTTGACATGCAACCTAGCATAAATTCTACCCAGAAGCAAGTAAACAACCACATATAGGCAAAAATAACAGTTTAAGTTCATACCAGCATCGCAAGAAGCCACTAGTGGGTGCCAATAACCTGACACGAACCCACTGGTGAGTATGCATGTCTATACAGAAAGGTAAAGAACTACCTCACAAAAAAATCGGGAATCTACTATCTCAGCTACCCAAGAGGCCACCAACCAGCCCCTTCAAAAGAACTAGCCGCTGAACTGGCTACCACCTGGACCTGAGGCATTCAAGAAAAGAACACCTCAGCAAGAAAGAAATCAAAAAGGTAAATAGAGCATTAGATTTATGAACAATAAGAAGGGTTTACCAATTCCGGCAACAACTGCTATAAGCAAAAGAAAGGGGATGACAGTAAGAAAAGAGTACTGTCTAAAGCACAGCAGAGCACACCAAGTGCGAGCAATAAAACCAATAAGCCCTACCAAAAGAGTCTGCAACAGCAACAAGACATATACATATATGCCAAAAGAAAAAAGAAAACATAGACAGGAAAAGGACTAACAGTCCTAACACGTTGGTAAATGGCAGTGGTCAAAACATGGATCTGAATACATAACCAAAATTAGATCCAAAAAGGGCTAAGGGGTCAAACAGTGGCAGCACTAGGGTCCCACACACGCCAACCCAAACTGGGGCAAAAGGCGGTGGCCACAGCTCTCCACATAAAACCACCCCTCCAGAGGCCACCAAAACTCCACCACCTGCCACAACCCAAGAATCGGCATGCAAAAACTAGCCGAACACCCAATACCCCCCCCCCTAGGGAAAAGTCACACTAACAATCCTAAAGAGACACACGAACCCAAGGCAAAAACGTCGGGTCCAGCCGACGCGGCCTTAACCCGAACCAACCCAGAGTCTTACCTGACCCAAAACCAGCGCAGCAACCAGTGTCGACACGGTGTGTCGACACCACAACAGGCCGGTGTTGACACAAGGTGTCGACACCACTGCGGCCGGTGTCGACACAAGGTGTCGACACTACCGCTGCCAGTGTCGACACAAAGTGTCGACACCACTGCGGCCGGTGTCGACACAAGGTGTCGACACTACCGCTGCCGGTGTCGACACAAGGTGTCGACACCACTGCGGCCGGTGTAGACACAAGGTGTTGACACTACCGCTGCCGGTGTCGACACAAGGTGTCGACACTACCGCTGCCGGTGTCGACACAAAGTGTAGACACCACTGCGGCCGGTGTAGACACAAGGTGTCGACACTACCGCTGCCGGTGTCGACACCACTGCGGCCGGTGTCGACACAAGGTGTCGACACTACCGCTGCCGGTGTCGACACAAAGTGTCGACACCACTACGGCCGGTGTCGACATAAGGTGTCGACACCACGACTAGCTTGTGTCGACACGAAGTGTCGACACCCCGACTGGCTACCGACGCCAGACCCAGCAACCAACCAAAATGAGAACCAGGCCTCTCTCTAGAATTTCATCATCCATCGGCAATATCAACTACTCGACCTGAACCGTACCAAATCCGTCCCTAATAGACACCATCTCTCAGGAAAAACTGAGATTTAACTGGAACTTCTCTACACTAACCACAGTATAATCGGGGACGAATCCTAGCGTACACCTAGGATCTAAGCAGGAGAGAGATAAAATTTAATAAAGAAGAAAACAAGGATCAGCTATGGCAAGGATGAGGGAACATCACTTGCCTCAATACCAGAAAAGCTTGGCCGACGACTTCCCTCACTCTCGGATCTAGCCGCAGAGCACCAAGCCGAGGAACAGAAAGAATGCAGATCCAGGCGAGAGCAATCCAGATCCACTCTCGAAATCGAATTTCGGCCGCTAAATCTCCAGGAATCGGCGTCCGAAGGCTAGGGTAGTCCTGGCGGTTCTCTTCCTCTCGTATAGGCGGCGGCTCCTTCCAAAAGAGAAAAAGAAAAGAGGCAATGAACCGAGCCCTAATTTCTAACCTAAGGCTATATATAGGCATCAGTTTTAATAATAAACAATCAATACATATTAATTACTTACACGCAATATCAAAACGACGCGAGACCCGAAATATCTTTGAAATTGATGAAATTCACTTCGCAGCTAAAAACCCATGCTACGAACACAACTGCGAAGTCGAAATTAGCATTCGACGAACAAAACCCGGGATATCACCACCCGATGCCAAAAACACAAGCATTCCCTAAGAGGCCCAACCGAGTCACTAAACAGACTCGGGCTAGCTGGGGAATCTTGCTAACAGGCCACAATCAGGCTACACAAGGAACCCTAAGAGCTAAGACCACGCTCTACAACGGCAAAGAGCCGGAAACACGACATCGTAACGCCAGACAAATATCAAACAAAACACGGAAAAACCGGGGGCGTTACAATGGTAACTTTGTTCAGCTCCATATAATCGATGCACAGACTCATCGACCCATCTTTCTTCTTCACAAATAGAACTGGAGCACCCCAAGATGACGAACTCGGCCTGATAAAACGTTTAGCCAGCAACTCGTCCAACTGGACTCGCAACTCCTCCAACTCACGAGGGGCCATCCGATAAGGCGCCTTAGCAATAGGACGCGCACCCGGTTCCAAATCAATCACAAACTCAACATCCCGCTCGGGGGGAAGACTAGGTAGGTCATCAGGGAAAACATCAGAAAAACCACGAACAACAGGAATCTCCTCCAAGCGCGGTACACTAACAGCAGTCCCAACCACCGAGACTAAACAAGCGAAACAGTCAGAATGAAACAGCTTCTGAGCACATACCGCAGAAATGATAGGAGAATCCTGGCACGGATCAGCATATACACTACCAGGCTGACCGTTGTCCTTGATGAAGTCCAAGCGCTTTCCTTTGCACTGAATAACCACATCATACTTAGACAACCAGTTCATGCCCAGAATAACATCGAAGTCCTCTAGATCAATCATCTTCAAGTCTGCCTTCGCAAGAAAGTCCCCCAACAAAACAGGGCAATCCAAAATGCCCAAATCTGACAGCACAGATTCACCAGAAGGGAACTTGATGCGGAAGGTATCACGAACTTGATCTAGAACCAACCGATAACGCTCTACAAAAGCTCTAGCCACAAATGAGTGGGTAGCTCCGGAGTCGAACAGAACACGCGCCCAGCAGTTCTTCACCTTAAATTTCCCTATAGGAGTATATATAAGCACCAAGGAACTACCAAAACAAAACTATAACCATTTTAGCAAATAAAACTTTCAGGATAGGAGAACGACTAACCTGAGATGACCTGAGTCGAAGTCTGAGCCTCCTCGGAAGAGATCACATTCAGCTTCCCTTTGGCCTTGTCCACACACTGAGGCGGAGGTAAAGCCTGAAGTGGAACTGCCTGAAGAATAGTCTGGACCTGAGGACACCTAGTCTTGATATGGCCCTTCTGGCCACATTGAAAGCAGACCTTATCCTTGGATCAGCACTGGGCAGCATCATGCCCGGGTCGCTTGCAAAATGCACAGGAAACATCCTTCCTATGAGCACCTTGAATGGCATGAACCTGCTCCTTCCTCTGAGCTCCCGCCTTCTTGAAACACCTCTCAACTGGGTGGCCTGACCGGCCACAGAAGCTACACACCACCTTGCTCTTCTTTCCTAAAGCAGCATCAAGTACATGGGGGTTCTTCTCTTCAGCAGACTTCCTCTTGTCCTTCCTCATTTGTTGGCCTCTGCTCCTTGCAGTCTCAATTGCCTCTACTTTTAGAGCAGCGTCCACTACTCCTGCATATGTCACTGAACCATAAGCACTGGATAACTGCTGAACCTCGCTCCTCAAGCCACCAAGAAACCGCTTGACTCGATCTGCTTCAACACTCACCAATCCCGGGGCAAACCGGCTCAACTTGCTGAACTCTATCTCATACTCACTGACCGTGAGTTACCTCTGCTTCAGGTGAATGAAGTTGTTCATAAGTCGGTCATGCTCGACCGAAGGCAAGACCTTCCTCAACAACATCTCCTTGAACAATGCCCAAGTGCATCCAGCCACCAAGCTCTCCTTTTCCGTAAGCCACCAGCTCTTAGCCAACCCCTTTAGCTAATAGGCGGCTAACATCACTCTCTGATCATCTACAACACCGGAGTATGAGAATATCTCCTCCATGGAGATCAGCCAATCATCTATGACCATGAAATCTGCTTTCCCATCATATGTAGGAGGGCTAAGTCTCTGAAACTGAGAAATGAAGGTCATCTCCGTTGGCACCACCATTGGAGGTCTCAGGGGAGCAGGAGGGGGAGGGGCAGCTGACCCCCCTACAGGGTCTTGCACTCCCTGAGTTTGTCCTTCCACAACTGCCGCCAGAGACTGGATCTGGACCTGCATCTCCACCAACTTCCTGGTCAAGGAATCGTTGCTCAACCGCAAGCTCTCGATCACCGCATCACTCTGCGCTCCAGAAGTCTCACCCTCAGACAGGGGAGTCGACCTCGTCGAAGGACGTCTTGCCATCCTAAAATCATATCAACATTAGCCAAATCCTGGTACAATAGTTGGAGCTAACTACAAGTACAGACAATATATACATAAATATAATCTTAAAACTGCTAAACTTGCTCTGGGAGTTTATTTGAACCAAAAATGATGTTATGCCTAACCTAGGATGGTTAACCACCATCATCTAACTCTTGTGCCTAGATCGGGAATGCATGAATTGTATATTCTTTTTCTGATTTAAAACCATGTGTGTACATATGTCATCCTGCAAATCTTTAGCTTGGCACGATGTGCTTATGCAATCTTATGCTATGCATGATTGTGCTATGCATTGTAAAAATGCCCTAATGCTTGTCATGAGCGGCGTACACATAAAAATGTTATGCATCCCATACTACATAACATTCTTATGCAATGAAAAGAAACGTGCTAGTCGCATTCATGTGGTGAGGTTATGCATCCCATAATACATAACCCACACATGTTGCCTCTATGGTGGATCCATATACAGACACATATTATACATCTCATACTACATAATATGCCCCGTATACTTCATGTTATGCTATGAGTGAAGTGTTCGTGCTTCAGCCAAGACGTGCTGATGACATATCGGTGTGTGTATGATATGATGCTAAACACCTAACACCTACAAGGAAAGGTTGCCCGACAAATTGTCAAGCAACCTTCCTCTGATACCAACTATCACAACCAGCACTTTCTCCGAATTTAAGAAGTATCAGAGTATGAGAAAACACACGTCGTGATGCCACGTCGAGCAGGGGATAAATATCGACGCTCAGGCGAACACCAACTAACTAGACTATGAAAATCTCATAAGTTTAATGATTAGAAAATTAAGTATATTTTAGGGGCCGTATCCCTCAGCTCAGTGGATCATCTAGTTCACAGTTTAAAACTATATTTATACGCAGCGAAAAATACTTTATTTATTTCTTTGACATCCTAAGAGAGTGCATATGCGACCCCCGAGGTCAGCTCATACTATGCAAGACACTAAATTTATATCATATTATAAGTAGGAAAACGTTCTTTTTACATTACTAGGAAAGTAGTGTATGAGTTTTATAAAACATGCTGATCATGAGATATACATATAGTAGTCTTTTAGGTTTAAAAATAACTAGCAACCTAGCATAAAATTTCCCAAGAGCAAGTAGACTATCTCCAAAAAAGGTAGCAGTAAAGAAACATATTTAGTATCGTAAGGTAAAACTACCAGGGGCGGCAACAAACTGACACAAACCCACTGGTAAGCATGTATGTCTGTAAGATAAAAACAGGAAAACTACCTCACAACAACCAAGAGAAAGATCCCTACAACTCAAGGGATCACCAGCAAAACCATAGCAAAACTAGCCGCCTACCCGGCTACTAATCGGAACCTGAGGCATTCAGAAAAGAAAAGAACACCTCAACAAGTAAAAGTAGACCAAAATCAGAATTAGAGCATTAAATTACAATGGAACAAGAGAGTAAGAAAATAAGACAGTAAAAGCAAACACTGTCCAGAGTAAACTAAAAGTACACCAAGTACCAAGCAACAACACCAAGCCCTGCTCAAACCCTGCAGTGGCTACAAGGCAAAAGGCAAGGAAAAACTTGCCACAATATGCTGCATTCTAGCAGGAAGAAACACCTAACAATCCTAACTTGTGAGTTAGTGGCAGTAGTAAACAGAAATGGTTCTGAGTTGGTGACCAAAAACAGTGCCCCAAACAAACAGTTCCAACTAAAAAAATAAAATTTCACTGTCGACACAAAACCACCACAATCCCAGCCCGTACCCGGGATAAAAAGGTGGCGGCCACAGCAAATGCCCAACCTGTACCTGGGGCTAAAAGGTGGCGGCCACGGCTCGCATACAAAACATCCCGCTCCTTTAGAGCGTCAAAATACCACTACCTGCCATAACCCACGATTCGGCCCTCAAAACAATGGAAGAATGAAAGGCCGACAAGACACTTCCCCTAGGAGGTAATCACTCGGGAAGAAAGGTAGTTGAAAAGAAAAAAAACTTATGCTTACAGGAATCGTCGAACACAGCTCGACGAATTTCGTCGAGCGCTGGAACAAAATCGTCGAACGCAACTCGACGATTTTCGTCAAATCACAGGACACGAGAAATCGTCGAACTCCGTTCGACGATTTGCCTTTCTTCGATCACAGGTCACGGGGAATCGTCGAACTCCGTTCGACGATTTGCCGCTAAACACAGACCACAGGAAGATCTTAGAATACAGGCCACGGGAATAATATCGTCGAACACCGTTCGACGATTTCCCTTTCGTCGAACAGAGGCCACGGGAAAATCATCGAACGCCGTTCGACGATTTCCGTCAGACCCAGAACTAAGGCCCATCGTCGAGCTCAGCTCGATGATAATCGTCGAACCCAGATCGATGATTTCCGTCGATCTGGCTGCATTGAGTGTATAGTAAATCCTTCACCTCCAACTTCGTTCCCGACCAAACTTCTTAGCCTAATTCAAACCTATTACTGGTAATATAAGTATGAAATATCACTGCTATTAAATTCTAGGGTTGAAAGGCTAGATACTACCCAAACAGAGGATTTAACAGGGAACACTTTGACTAATTATCAGGGAAACAATTTGATAAAAACAAACAAGACTATAGTACTCCAGCCAAAGATTTGAGTTTTCAGAACTTGAGAGAATGCAAAGAGAAACATAAAGGGCCATAATGGTTTAAGATTAACATGCTTTTGACGGAAAAAAAACGAGTAAGATATCAATCTCGGAAAAACAGGGAAAAAAATTACAACAAATTGACCATGAAAGGAGAAGAAAAACTTGGCAATGGTAGGAGCACCACTTGCCTCAAATCCAGAAATTTACTTGCACAGCCCTTCCTCTCTCTCTCGGCTCCAGCCGCAATAGCACCAAAACAGGATCTAATGTTTTAATGGCGGAAAAGATTCAAACCAAAAAATTCTGAGTCCTCTAGAAACACTACGAAATTTGAATCTCTTACCGTAGGAATGAACGTCTAGGTGAGAGCACTCCAAATCCGCTTTCGGAATCGAATTCCGTTCACTAACGCTCCCAGAATCGGCGTCTGAAGGGTAGTAGGGTTGGCAGTTTTCATCCTCTCGAACAAGCAGCGGTTACTCTTACAAGGAAGGAGACAATGAAAGGACTCGATTTATTTTTTGTCTAAGGCTTTATATATAAATGCATGGACACGTCCTTTCAGCCCTACCGCCACTGATTCAATTCAAGTTTCATTAATTAATTATTGCATTATTATTATTATTAATACCACCAAAACGACGCGAAAACCGAACCACCTCGGATTCCGACGAAATTCGCACCATAGCTAAATACCCACGCTATAAACACAACGACGAAGTCGAAATCAACTTTCGACGAACCAAACTCGGGTTTTCACTACCCGAAGCCAAAACACAAGCATCCCTCGAGAGGCCTCACCGGTCACCAAAACAAACCCGGCTTGCTAAGGAGTCTTGCCAAAAAGGCTACTAACAACAACACAAGGGATCTAGAGAGCTAAGACCATGATATAACAAACGACACATGCCAGAAACGAGTCAATGTAACGTCAAACGAGAATTAAATAATCGCAGAGAAATCGGGGGCGTTACACTGCGGGCTCGCAATGCCGAGCAGGAGGAGGAGATCGGCCAGCTGCGCGCCCGGCTTGCCGAGCTGGAGGAGGAGAATGCGACGCTGAAGGAGGAGAATCAGAACATCAGCCGCGAGGCTCGCCGCCAGGCGAAGATCTTCTTCCCGACCAGCGACGTCGATCCTACCCTCCCCTATAAGAGGCCATGGGTCTTTGGCGAAGCCTACCTCGCCAAGAGGCTGCGGATCAACTCCATCCAAGCTACCGAATGCACCCTCCAAATGATGAAGGACACTGGGGTGCTGGTGGAGGGGTGCGAGGAGATCTCTGCCAAGGACCTGATGCTGAGTTTGTTCCTGGCGACGCCGCCCAGCGAGAAGGAGGATAGCCTGGACGCGATGTTCGGGAAGCGCTTCCAGGATCAATCGGCCGAAGGGGAGGACCAGTCCGGCTGCGGGGGGGGGGGGGGGGGGGGGGGGGAGGCCTAAATGTGTATGCTTTTCTTTTGTTTCCTCGCCGATGCGAGCTCCACCTGTAAATACCATTATTCAATGAAAAAAGATTTTTGATCATATCTGAGCCATTTTCCCATCTCTTTTTGTTGTGTCTTCTGTGCCCGCGAGCCCTTCCCCAGGTGACCTCGCATAGACAGGTACTACGAGTAGGATAGTCATTAGTACGCGCCTGCGAGAGAGTACCTTGAGTGCTCGACAATTCCCAGGGCTTCGCCGCAGCTCGCTCGCGAGCTGTCCTTGGCCTTCTCAATCAAAAAAATCGAACTCACTGAATTTTTCCAAGTAAAATAAAGCGGGGTGGGGCCTCTCGGCGGGATCCGCCTCCCATTGGCGAGGTCACAGGGCCTGGTTTGCCAATCTTCTGTCGAGTCTGAGCTGGATTAGCGATCTCGAACTCACCCATGCCGAGCTCTCCTCTCTTGGAAGGGACAAGTTTGTTAGGCACTACCTGGGAGGGGGGGGGGTAAGGACTTCCCCGGGTGACCTTCAGCCCACCAGCTAGGTGAGATCCTGGCAGCGGGATCTACACGAGGACCAAGGATGACACCGAGTGACTTCCGGCCCTGCCAGCTAGGTGAGAGCCTGACAGTGGGATCTGCTCGGGGTCCGTTACTAACACCATCGAGTGACTTCCAGCCCTGCCAGCTATGTGAGAGCCTGACAGCGGGATATGCTCGAGGTCTAAGGATGACACCGAGTGACTTCCAGCCTTGCCAGCTAGGTGAGAGCCTGACAACAGGATCTGCTCGGGGTCCATTTCTAACACCATCGAGTGACTTCCAGCCCTGCCAGCTAGGTGAGAACCTGAAAGAGGGATCTGATCGAGGCCTAAGGATGACACCGAGTGACTTCCAGCCCTACCAGCTAGATGAGAGCCTGACAGCGGGATCTGCTCGGGGTCCACTACTAACCCCATCGAGTGACTTCCAGCCCTGCCAACTAGGTGAGAGCCTGACAGCGGGATCTACTCGAGGCCCAAGGATAACACCGAGTGACTTCCAGTCCTGCCAACTAGGTGGGAGCCTGACAGCGGGATCTGCTCGGGGTCCACTACTAACACCATCGAGTGACTTCCAGCCCTACCAGCTAAGTGAGAGCATGAGAGCGGGATCTGCTCGGGGTCCACTACTAACACCATCTAGTGACTTCCAGCCCTGCCAGCTAGGTGAGAGCCTGACAGCGGGATCTGCTCGAGGTCTAAGGATGACACCGAGTGACTTCGAGCCCTGCCAGCTAGGTGAGAGCCTGACAGCGGGATCTGCTCGGGGTCCACTACTAACACCATCGAGTGACTTCCAGCCCTGCCAGCTAGGTGAGAGCCTGACAGCGGGATCTCATCGAGGTCTAAGGATGAAACTGAGTGACTTCCATCCCTGCCAGCTAGGTGAGAGCCTAATAGCCGGATCTGCTTGGGGTCCACTACTAACACCATCGAGTGACTTCCAGCCTTTCCAGCTAGGTGAGATCCTGACAGCGGGATCTACTTGAGGCCCAAGGATGACACTGAGTGACTTCCAGCCCTACCAGCTAGGTGAGAGCCTGAGAACGGGATCTGCTTGGGGTCTACTACTAACAGCATCGAGTGAATTCCAGCCCTGCAAGCTAGGTGAGAACCTGACAGCGGGATCTGCTCGAGCCCCAAGGATGACACCGAGTGACTTCTAGTCCTGCCAGCTAAGTGGGAGCCGGACAGCGGGATCTGCTCGGGGTCCAAATTCACTTCACTTCTTCATGCGAGCTCATTGCGACAACATTGACATATTAAAGAACTTTCATTAAAAATCAAGACACAACTTACAAGCTTCAAGGGAAAAAGCGTTTTAAGTCGTCACCACTCCAGGTGAGACTTAGGGTCTCACCCTCCACATTTTGGAGTCGATACCCCTGATCTCAAGGCTTATTTTACAATAAATGGATCTTCCCATCTGGGTTGAGCTTCCCCATGGTTGTCGATCTCCCTGCTGCATCCACCTTCTTTAGCACCAAGTCCCCCTCCACAAATTGTTTGACTCTGATGTGCTTACTGAAGTACTTGGTCATCAACCTCTTCACCTCTTCCTGCCGGAGGGCGGAAAGATCCCGTAGTTCTTCCAACATGTCAATGGAGAGTCGCAGCTCCTCCTCATTCTCATTCTGTCGTTCTGCCCTGCCATCCTTGGCCGCAACAAATCGAGGTGTTTGAACTTCAAATTCCACGAGGAGCACTGCCTCACACCCATGAGAGAGTTTGAAGGGGGTCTCTCCGGTAGCTATGTTGGGGGTGGTCCTCAGGGCCCAGAGAACCGTGGGGAGCTGCTCCACCCAGCTTCACTTCAGATTTTCCACTTTCTTTTTCAGGAGGTTGACAATGATCTTGTTCACGGCCTCCACCTGCCCGTTGCTCCGGGGTGATGGACCGAGGCGAACCTGAGATCGATTCCAAGCTGCTCGCAGAAATTAGTGAACTCAGCGCTGGCGAACTGGGGTCCCTTGTCCGTAACAATGGCCTGGGACAGTCCATGACGGCAGATGATCTCCCCCAAACAAAGTTTCTGATAACCTCGGAGGTCACCTTAGCCCGCGCCTTCTCTTCCAAGCACTTGGAGAAATAATCAATCATTACTAGGAGGAACCTCCTCTGCCCACTGGCCTAGGGGAACGGTCCAACCAAATCCATTCCCCAAATTGCAAAGGGTCAGGGGCTGTGATACTTTTGAGTCGCTGAGCCGGCTGTAGCTGGAGGGGGGGGGGGGGGGGGAACAGCTGTCATTTATGACACCTTCTCGCGAACTCCATTGCATCATGGCCCAGGGTGGGCCAGAAGTACCCCTGCCTGACAATCCTCCCTTCTAGGGTCCGACTCCCGGAGTGACTCCCACACTCTCTGAAGTGGAATTCCTCCAAGATTCTTTGTACCTCCCCCTCGGCCATGCAACGAGCCAACATACCCGAGAGAGTCTTCCTGTACAGCTGCCCGTCCTGGAGGAGGTAGTATGTTAACTTATGCCTGAGCTTCTTCTTATCTGCCCCCTCCGGGTACTCTCCCGTAGAGAGGAAGGTTGTGACCGGGTCCATCCATGAAGGCCATTGATCTATCTCCATGAGCTCCCCCTCTTCGATGGAGGGGCGAAATAGGTCGGTGATGGTACCCCCCACCTGAGGACCATGCTTTGCGAGCTGATCGACCTGCTCATTTTCCTCCCGGGGCACGTACTGGATGGAAAAAGTTTGGAAGGTGCCGATGACCCCCTTTACCTTGTCTAAGTATAACAGCAGGGTAGGCTCTCTTGCCTCAAACTCCCCGTTGACCTGGGAAGCTACCACCATGGAGTGGATAAGGACCTCCACGTACAACACACCCAGCTCCCTATCCAGGTGCAGCCCTGCTATCACGGCCTCATACTCGGCTTGATTGCTGGTGATGGGAAAGTGTACCACCACTGTCTGCTCAATTCTAGTCCCCTGAAGGCTTTCCCAGATTACCCCTACTCCTAGGGAATGTCTCCCTGAGGCGCCATCCACCTTCACCTTCCAAGGAGTCAGACGAGTGAGCTCTTCCTCCGTCACCTCCATCACAAAATCAGCCAAGAAGTCGGCCATTGCTTGAGCTTTGATCGAGAGGCGCGGGATGAAGGAAACGTCAAACTCACTCAACTCCACCGACCACTGGGCCAGCCTGCCAGAATGCTCCACCCCCTTGAAGATGTTGCAGAGAGGATGGTCAGTCACCACTCGGATTGAGTGTGCCTGGAAATAAGGTCGTAACCTTCGAGCTGAGATGATCAGGGTGAAGGCCAGCTTTTCCAAGATTGGATACCAGAGCTCGGACTTCTTCAGGACCCGACTCACGTAGTAAATAGGGAGTTTCTTCTTCCCCTCTTCCCGAACTAGGATGGAGCTCAAGGCCTCTTCCCCGACCCCGAGATACAAAAACAGGTCCTCCCCCTCCTTGGGCCCTTGGAGCAGCGGAGCATGGGTCAACTGCATCTTGAGTGCCTGGAATGCCTCCTCGCACTCCTTCGTCCATTCAAACCTCTGACCCCCCTTAGCATTTTGAAGAAGGGGGAGCACTTTTACCCAGCCCGGGAGAGGAACCTACTTAGCCCTACTAGCTTTCCTGTCAAGCGCTGCACCTCCTTGGTGTTCCATGGCGACCCTAGCTCCATGATGGCCTTGACCTTGTCAGGATTCGGCTCGACCCCCGCAGGGGTGAGGAGATGCCCCAAGAACTTCCCCTGCTAGCCCCGAAGACACATTTCAGGGGGTTCAATTGCATCTTGTACTCTCGTAGGGTGGCAAAGGTATCCTCTAGGTCCTGGAGGTGGGAGTCCACATCCTGACTCTTGATCATTAGGTCATCCACGTACACCTCCAGGTTCCTCACCTTTTGCTCTTTGAAGACCCTATCCATCATCTTCTGGTAGGTCGCCCCTGCGTTCTTTAGCCCGAAGGGAATCATCTTGTAATAGTAGCATCCACCCCGCGTGATGAACGAGACATCCTTGACGTCCGGGGGGTGCATCCTGATTTGATGTTAACCTGAAAAAGCATCTAGAAAACTCAATACAGAAAAACCAACGGCTGAGTCAACCAGCGCGTCGATCCGAGGCAAGGGATAATAGTACTTAGGACAAGCTTTATTAAGTAAAGAGAAATCGATACACATTCGCCACTGGCCATCTCCCTTTTTGATCATGACTACATTGGAGACCCAGCAAGGGTATTGTATTTCGGACATGAAGCCGACCTTGAGAAGCTTTGCCATGCGACATGTCAACCCCCGACATCTCTGCGGCGTTCCATGCGAAGATGTCCACATTCTTTTGGACGCACTCCAGCATCCTGCCTTGGTCTTCCGGGGTCAGCCCTCCGCTGACGCGGACCTTCTCCACCATGCCTCCACGGGTGAGGACCTCCAACTCTACCACTTCCTCTTCAGCCTCCAACCTGGACTGCTCCCCCATCCTTCAGCATCCCTCTCCTCCGGGACGGGGACCTCCACCTCTTCCTCCACGGCCATCACTTCGGCCATCTCCTCATGGTCTCTTCCTGCTTCCTCCTCTTCTGCGCAGTTCTCCACCTCCAGTTCCTCCCTGCCAGCTTCCTGCTCAGCCTCCTCCATCCTTCGCCCCATCTCCTCGGCTCCTCCCTGCCAAGAGATGGAGTTTACAGCGGTGACGTAGCATTCCCGCACCACCTTGGGGTCCCCCCTATTACAACCCGCATTTTCTCCGAATTTAAGAAGTATCAGAGTATGAGAAAACACGCGTCGTGATGCCCCGTCGAGCAGGGGATAACTGTCGATGCTCAGGCGAACACCATCTAACTAGAATATAAAAATTCATAAGTTTAATGATTAGAAAATCAGTTATATTTTAAAGGCCGTATCCCTCGGCTCAGTGGATCACCTAGTCCACAGTTTAAAAACTATACTTATACGCAGAGTAAAAATATTTTATTTATATTTGACATCCTATGAGAGTGCATAAGTGTCCCCCGAGGTCCACTTATACTATGCAAGACTCTAGATTTATTTTATATTATAAGTAGGAAAACGATCTTTTTACGTTACTTGGAAAGTAGTGTATGAGTTTTATAAATATGCTGATCATGAGATATACTTATTATAGTGTTTTTAGATTTAAAAGTAACTAGCAATCTAGCATAAATCTTCCCAAGAGCAAATAGACTATCTCCAAAAAGGTAGCAGTAAAATAAACATATCTAGTATCATAAGCAAAAACCACCAGCGGGCGTCAAGAACCTGACACGAACCCACTGGCGAGCATGTATGTCTGTAGGAATAACAGAAAACTACCTCAAAAAACAAGGAGGAAGATCCCAGCAACCCAAGGGATCCACAACAATCACCAAGGAAAAACCAGCCGCTCAACCGGCTACTAATCAGAACCTGAGGCATTCAGAGAAGAGAAGAATACCTCAGCAAGTAAAACAAGAAAATCTAAATAAGAGCATTATATCAAAATGGAACCAAGGAGAGTAAGAAAACATGATAGTAAAACTAAGTGCTGTCCAAAGTAAGCCAAAGTACACCAAGCACAAGGAAACAACAACAAGCCCTGCTCAAATCCTGCAGAGGCTACAAGGCAAAAGAAAAGAGAACTTGCCACAATATGCTGCATTCTACAAAGAAGAAACACCTAACAATCCTAATTTATGAGTTAATGGCAGTAGTAAACAACATGGACCTGAGTTGGTGACCAAAAATAGTCCCCCAAACAAAACAGTTCCAACTAAAAATTCACTGTATCAGCACAAGGCCACCACATACCCAGCCCGTACCTCGGATTAAAAGGTGGCGGCCACAGCAATACCCAGCCCGTACCTGGGATTAAAAGATGGCGGCCACGACATTACCCAGCCCGTACCTGGAATTAAACGGTGGCGGCCACGGCTCGCACACAAAACCATCCCACTCCTTTAGAGTGTCAAAACACCACTACCTGCCATAACCCACAATTCGGCGCTCAGAAAAATAGCCGACAAACGACCCCAAATCCAACGGGATTCACTCGGGAAAACAAGGGAAGACAGAGGGAAAATCGTCGAACACAACTTACAGGAGCCGTCGAGCTCAGTTCAACGATTTCTCATCGAACTCAGGACACAGGGAAACACCGATCTTAGTTCGACGATTATCATCGAACTCAGAACACAGGAGCGTCGAGCTCAGTTCAACGATCTTCGTCGAACTCAGATCACAGGAAAAACACTGATCTTATTTCGACGATTTTCATCGAACTCAGATCGACGACCTTCGTCGATCTCAGGCAACCGGGGATCGTCGATCTTCGTTCGATGATTTTCATCGAACTCAGATCGACGATCTTCGTCGAACATAGATAGCCGGGGATCGTCGATCCCAGTTCGACGATTGTCACCGAACTCCGATCGACGATCTTCGTCGAACTCAGATAGCCGGGGATCGTCGATCCTAGTTCGACGGTTGTCGTCGAACTCAGATCGACGATCTTCGTCGATCTAAGGTAGCCGGAGATCGTCGATCTCAGTTCGATGATTTCCGTCGAACTCAGATCGACGATCTTCGTTGATCTGGCAGCGTTGAGTGCACTCAATGCTGTCAACACTACCCACAAAACTTCTGCAAACATTAAAATCTAATGCTACCTAACTTACCGGGCAACGACTACCATACAGGAAGGTCAAATCCAGCACTCATCTACACAACTCCCAGCACCCGAACTGGGCAAACCTTAAAAGCAGGGGAAGATTAAGAATTTGGCTAAAATACTACCCAATCCGAGATCTAATAAGGAACAATTTGATAAAAGACAAGACTACAACATCCTAGCTGAAAAACTTGAAGTTTCAGAACTTGAGAAAGTAAAAGAAAAACGCAAAGGAGCATTCATGATTCAAGATCCGATGATTTTGACGGGAAAACAGGGCAAAATAAATGATCTCTGGAAAATGTATGATAACTGCAAATGTGAACATAAAAGGAGAAAAACTTGGCAAGGGTAGGAGCACCACTTGCCTCAAATTCCAGTGAAGCTTGGTCGGCCCCTTCCTCCCACTCGGCACCAGCAGCACAGAACAAGACGAAAATTTCGTCGGAGTGTAGGTCTAGGCGAGAGCAATCCAAATCCGCCTTCGAAATCGAATTCCGCCCGCTAAAACTCCGGGAATCGGCGGTGGAAGGCAAGGGCAGCCCGCCGGTTTTCCTCTCTTGCACAGGGACGACGGTTGTATTCCGAAAAAGACAGAACATCAACACTCTCTTTTCTAATTAAGGCTATATATAGATAGCGGCTAAATCCCAAATATTTTCTATTCTTAGCCAATCCAAATGCTGTCAGCCACCTATTCACCATAACTGTTACTATCTAAACAAAATATCTATATATAATATATAATATCGCATTAATATAAATAAAATACAAAACGACGCGAAACCCGAACATTCTCGGAATTCGACGAAATTTGCACCGTAGCTAAATACACACGCTACGAACGCAACGGCGGAGTCAAAATCAACTTTCGACGAACAAAACTCGGGTTATCACCACTCGAAGCCAAAACACAAGCATCCCCCGAGAGGCCTCACCGAGTCACCCCAAACGACCTGGCTTCCTAGGGAATCTTGCCAAATAGGCTACCAACAACCACACAAGGAACCTAAAGAGCTAAGACCATGCTCTAACCAACGGACACAAGCCGGAAACGCGTCAACGTAACGCCAAACAAGAATTAAATAATCGCAGAAAAATCGGGGGCGTTACAGTCACTCCGCCTAAAAGAAAGTTTCGTCCCGAAACTTTACGTACATAACTTCTACTATAGAAGGAAAGTAACAAAACAAGAGCTACTAGAAAGAAAACGCACCAATCAAATCAGGGGAACAGTTGAGGGCGAGCCTCCCTCATAACCGACTCTAGCTCCCAAGTCGCGCTTTCCAAATCCTGATTCTTCCATAGAACTTTCACCATAGGGATAGACTTTGTCCGCAGCACCCGATCTTGAGTATCCAAGATGCGGACCGACACCTCAACATATGAAAGATTAGACTCCAACTCGGGCAGAACATCCAAGACTTGCCCACTGCTTCGCACACACTTCTGTAATTGGCTTACATGAAATACATTATGAACATCTGGGAAGTTTGCTGGCAAATCTAGCCTATATGTTGGCACGTCAATCCGCTCAACAATCTTAAACGGGCCCACATACCTCAGATCCAATTTTCGGTTCTTACCAAACCTCTTAACACCAACCATCGGGGATACCTTAAGAAACACAAGGTCCCCTACAGAAAACTCCAAGTCAGACCTACGCCAGTTGGCGTTCTTCTCATATCTCTCCTGAGCTATACGAAGCTTTTCTCGAATAAGATTCACTATGACTTCCATTTCCTCGAGCGCATCCAGACCCAGCACAGGCCTCTCACCAACCTCGGTCCAAATAAGGGAGTTCTGCAACGCCTCCCATACAAAGCTTCAAATGGAGCCATTTGCAAGCTCTCCTGGTAACTGTTGTTGTATGCAAATTTCATAAGCCGCAAATGCTCATCCCACGCTCCACCGTAGTCCAAGATGTAGCACCTGATCATATCCTCAACTATCTGGTTCACTCGCTCAGTCTGACCATTGGTCTGAGGGTGGTAAGATGTAGAATACCTCAAATCTGTACCCAAACCCTCTTGCAAACTCCTCCAGAAGCGAGAAGTAAAATGGGAGTCTCGATCCGAAATTATGCTAACTGGCACACCGTGTAATCTGATGACCTCATTCAAGTACAGCTCTGCAATCTTCTTCATCGGGTAATCTATCTTATAGGGTACGAAGTGCGCACACTTCGTCAATCGGTCCACGATCACCGAAACTGAATCAAATCCCCTTGGAGATCTCGGTAAGCCCGTATTGAAGTCCATAGAAATACTCTCCCACTTCCAAGTCGGGATCTCCAACGGAGTCAACTTGCCACTAGACCTTCCATGATTGTCCTTCACACGCTTGCAAGTGTGGCACTCAGCAACAAATCGGGCTATATCACCCTTCATCTCATACCACCAGGCAATCTGCTTCAATTCATGATACATCTTTGTAGATCCTGGATGGTAGGCAACACTGGATCCATGAGCCTCTCTACAAATCATAACCCTGATGTCTCCAACAGCGGGGATGCAAAACCTGCCGCGTACTTCAAGGTACCCGCATCATCTATAGAAAAATCAGGCAACTCCCCTCTCTCAGTCCTGAGGTATAAGTGCAGAAGATCCGTATCATCCTTCTGGTGCAACCTGGTAAGTGAAATCCAAGACGGCTATGCCACTGCCAAACTGCTCTGCATGTCACAGTGTCCCACGGAGATATCCATCAGGAGGAACTCTTCCAATAAACGATCGGCGGTGAGATTAAAGATCTTCCCGGTCTTCCGGCTCAGGGCATCGGCCACCACATTGGCCTTGCCCGGATGATACTGTATCTCCACATCATAATTGGCCACATAATCTAGCCACCGCCGTTGGCGCAGAATCAACTCCTTCTAAGTGAACACGTACTTTAGACTTTTATGATCTGTGAAGATCTTGCACTGAGCACCATAAAGTAGATGCCTCCACAACTTTAGCGCATAAATCACCGCTGAAAACTCAAGGTCATGCGTTGGGTAATTTCTCTCAAGAGTCTTTACTTGCCTTGACCTATACGCAATCACTTTTCCAGCCTGCATCAACACGCAATCCAGACCAATATGCGAAGCATCCACGTACACATCATACTCTACACCGTCAGTAGGTACGGTCAGAACAGGAGCAGTGCACAATCCGTTCTTTAGTTCTAGTAAGGCTTCTTCGCACTTCTCGCTCCAAAAAAAGGTCGTGTTCTCCTGAGTCAACCTGCTCAAAGGTGCGCCAGGGTAGAGAAACCCTCCACAAACCTCCTGTAGTAGCCGACCAACCATAGGAAGCTTCGAATCTCCTTGGGCATGCCCGACCTGCTCCAATCCATCACTGCTGCAATCTTTTCCGGGTCGATCGAGATCCCATCCATATTCACCACGTGGCCCAGAAATGAGACATGAGGCAACCAAAATTCGCACTTGCCCAGCATGGCGAATAACTTGTGGTTCCTCAACTCCGATAGAACCAAGCGCAGATGCTTCTCATGCTCCTCAACACTGCGAGAGTAGATCAACACATCATCGATGAATACCACAACGAACTTGTCCAGAAAATCCTTGAACACCCAGTTCATCATATCCATGAAAGCTGATGGTGCGTTGGTCAAAACAAACGACATCACTAGAAACTCGAAGTGTCCATGCCTTGATCTAAACACAGTCCATGGAATGTCTGCCTCACGGATCCTGAGCTGATGATAGCCAGAACGAAGATCGATCTTGGAAAGCACCGAGCTACCACGCAACTGATCAAACAAGTTATCGATCCTCGGCAGAGGGTACATGTTCTTAATGGTGACTTTGTTCAGCTCCCTATAATCAATGCACAGCCTCATCGACCCATCATTCTTCTTCACAAATAGAACAGGAGCACCCCAAGGCGACGAACTATGCCTGATAAAGCCTTTTGCCAACAACTCGTCCAACTGGACACGCAACTCCTCCAACTCACGAGGGGCCATCCGATATGGCGCCTTAGCAATAGGACGCGTACCTGGTTCCAAATCAATCACAAACTCAACATCCCGCTCGGGGGGAAGACCAGGAAGGTCATCAATAAAAACATCAGAGAAACCACGTACAACAGTAATCTCCTCCAA
Source organism: Platanthera guangdongensis (assembly GCA_039583875.1). NCBI lineage: Eukaryota > Viridiplantae > Streptophyta > Magnoliopsida > Asparagales > Orchidaceae > Platanthera > Platanthera guangdongensis. The sequence goes on along the minus strand of CM077163.1, from coordinate 75,484,268 downwards.
GCGCGGAACATTAACAGCAGTCCCAACCACCGAGACTAAACAAGCAAAACAATCAGAACGAAACAGCTTCTGAGCACGTACCACAGAAATGACAGGGGAATCCTGGCTCGGATTAGCATACACACTTCCAGGCTGACCGTTGTCCTTGATGAAGTTCAAGCGTTTCCTTTTGCACTGAATAACCGCATCATACTTAGACAACCAGTCCATGCCCAGAATAACATCGAAGTCCTCTAGATCAATCATCTTCAGGTCCGCCTTCGCAAGGAAGTCCCCCAACAAAACAGGGCAATCCAAAATGCCCAAATCAGATAACACAGATTTACCAGAAGGGAACTTGATGCGGAAGGTATCACGAACTTGATCTAGAATCAACCGTTAACGCTCTACAAAAGTTCTAGCCACAAACGAGTGGGTAACGCCAGAGTTGAACAGAACACGCGCCCAACGGTTCTTCACCTTAAATTTTCCTATAGGAGTACATAAGCAACTAAGGAACCACCAAAACAAAAACTATAACCATTCTAGAAAATAAAACTTTCAGGCTAGGAAAACAACTAACCTGAGATGACCTGAGTCGAAGTTTGAGCCTCCTCAGAAGAGATCATGTTCAGCTTTCCTTTGCCCTTGTCCACACGCTGAGGTGGAGGTAAAGCCTGAAGTGGAACTGCCTGAAGAATAGGCTGGACCTGAGGACACCTTGTCTTGATATGGCCCTTCTGTCCACATTGATAGCAGACTTTATCCTTGGACCAGCACTGGGCTGCATCATGCTCGGGTCGCTTGCAAATAGAACAGGAAACATCCTTCCTAGGAGCACCTTGAATAGCATGAACTTGCTCCTTCTTCTGAGCTCCCGCCTTCTTGAAACACCTCTCAACAGGGTGGCCTGACCGACCACAGAAGCTACACACTACCTTGCTCTTCTTTCCCGAAGCAGCATCGAGAACCTGGGGGTTCTTCTCTTCAGCAGACTTCCTCTTGTCCTTCATCATTTCCTGGCCTCTGTTCTTTGCGGTCTCAATTGCCTCCACCTTCAGAGCAACCTCCACTACTCCTGCATAAGTCTCTGATCCATATGCACTGGCCAACTGCTGAACCTCGCTCCTCAAGCCACCAAGGAACCGCTTCACTCGATCAGCTTCAATACTCAACAACCCAGGGCAAACTGGCTCAACTTACTGAACTCTCTCTTGTACTCACTCACCGTGAGTTGCCTCTGCTTCAGGTGAAGGAAGTCATTCATTAGTTGGTCACGCTAGACCGAAGGCAGGAACTACCTCAACAACATCTCCTTGAATAATCTCCAAGAGCAACCATCCACCAAGGTCTCCTTTTCCCTAAACCCCCAGCTCTTAGACAAACCCTTTAGCTGATAGGCGGCTATCATCACTCTCTGATCATCTGTAATACTGGAGTACGAGAACATATCCTCCATGGAGATCAGCCAATCATCTATGACCATGAAATCTGCCTTCCCATCATATGTAGGAGGGCTAAGTCTCTGAAACTGTGAGATAAAGGCCATCTCTACCGGCACCACCACTGGAGGTCTCAGGGGAGCAGGAGGGGGAGGAGCAGCTAACCCCCCTATAGGGTCTTGCACTCCCTGAGTCTGTCCTGCCACAACTGCCACCAGAGACTGGATCTGGGCCTGCATCTCCACCAACTGCCTGGTCAAGGAATCGTTGCTCTGCCGCAGGCTCTCGATCACCGCATTACTCTGCACTCCTGAGGACTCACCCTCAAACAGGAGAGTCGACCTAGTCGAAGGATGTCTCGCCATCCTAAAACCATAAAAACTGAGGTCCAAACCTAGTGCAACAGTTGGAACAAACTACCAGTACAGACAATACATATATAAATATGAACCTTTAACTGCTATACTTGCTCTGGGATTTTATTTTATTTTTACAAAAGTGATGCTATGCCTAACCTAGGATGGTTAACCACCATCAACTAACTCTTGTGCCTAGATCGGGAATGCATGAATTTATATTCTTTTTCTAATTTAAAACCATGTGTGTACATATGTCATCCTGCAAATCTTTAGCTTGACACGTTGTGCTTATACAATGTTATGCTATGCATGATTGTGTTATGCATTCTAAGAAGGCCCTAATGCATGTCATGAGTGGCGTACGCATGAAAATGTTATGCATCCCATACTACATAACATTCTCATGCAACGAAAAAGAAACGTGCTAGTCACATTCATGTGGTGAGGTTATGCATCCCATACTACATAACCCTCACATGTTGCCCCTATGGCGGATCCATATACAGACACATATTATACATCTCATACTACATAATATGCTCCGTATACTTTATGTTATGCTACGAGTGTAGTGTTCGTGCTTTAGCCAAGACGTGCTGATGACATATCGGTGTGTGTATGATATGATGCTAAACATCTAATACCTACAAGGAAAGGTTGCCCGATAAATTGTCAAGCAACCTCCCTCTGATACTAACTGTCACAACCCGCATTTTCTCCGAATTTAAGAAGTATTATAGTACGAGAAAACACGCGTCGTGATGCCACGTCGAGCAGGGGATAACTGTCGACGCTTAGGCGAACACCATCTAACTAGACTATGAAAATTCATAAGTTTAATGATTAGAAAATCAGTTATATTTTAAAGGCCGTATCCATCGGCTCAGTGGATCACCTAGTCCACAGTTTAAAAACTATACTTATACGCAGCGAAAAAATACTTTATTTATATTTGACATCCTATGAGAGTGCATAAGTGTCCCCCGAGGTCCACTTATACTATGCAAGACTCTAGATTTATTTTATATTATAAGTAGGAAAACGATCTTTTTACGTTACTTGGAAAGTAGTGTATGAATTTTATAAACATGCTGATCATGAGATATACTTATTATAGTGTTTTTAGGTTTAAAAGTAACTAGCAACCTAGCATAAATCTTCCCAAGGGCAAATAGACTATTTCCAGAAAGGTAGCAGTAAAAGAAACATATCTAGTATCATAAGCAAAAACCACTAGGGGGCGTCAACAACCTGACACGAACCCACTGGCAAGCATGCATGTCTGTAGGAATAACAAAAAACTACCTCCCAAAAACAAGGAGGAAGATCCCAGCAACCTAAGGGATCCACAACAATCACCAACGAAAAACCAGCCGCTTAACCGGCTACTAATCAGAACCTGAGGCATTCAGAGAAGAAAAGAATACCTCAGCAAGTAAAACAAGAAAATCTGAATAAGAGCATTATATCAAAATGGAACCAAGGAGAGTAAGAAAACCTGACAGTAAAAGTAAGTGTGTCCAAAGTAAGCCAAAGTACACCTAGCACATGAAAACAACAACAAGCCCTGCTCAAATCCTGCAGAGGCTACAAGGCAAAAGAAAAGAGAACTTGCCACAATATGCTGCATTCTACAAGGAAGAAACACCTAACAATCCTAATTTGTGAGTTAATGGCAGCAGTAAACAACATGGACCTGAGTTGGTGACCAAAAATAGTCCCCCAAACTAAACAGTTCCAACTAAAAATTCAATGTATCAACACAAGGCCACCACATACCTAGCCCGTACCTGGGATTAAAAGGTGGTGGCCACGACAATACCCAGCCCGTACCTGGGATTAAAATGTGACGGCAACGACAATACCCAGCCCGTACTTGGGATTAAAAGGTGGAGGCCACAGCTCGCACACAAAACCATCCCACTCCTTTAGAGTGTCAAAACACCACTACCTGGCATAACCCACGATTCAGCGCTCAGAAAAATAGCCGACAAACAACCCCAAACCCAACAGGATTCACTCGGGAAAATAAGGGAAGACAGGGAAAATCGTCGAACACAGCTTACAGGAGCCGTCGAGCTCAGTTCGATGATTTCTCATCGAACTCAGGACACAGGGAAACACCGATCTTAGTTCGAAGATTATCGTCGAAATCAGATCACAGGAACGTCGAGCTTAGTTCGACAATCTTCGTCAAACTCAGATCACAGGAAAAACACTGATCTTAGTTCGACGATTTTTGTCGAACTCAGATCGACGACCTTCGTCGATCTCAGGAAACCGGAGATCGTCGATCTCCGTTCGATGATTTTCGTCGAACTCAGATCGACGATCTTTGTCGAACACAGACAGTCGGGGATCATCAATCCCGTTCGACGATTGTCGTCGAACTCAGATCGATGATCTTCGTCGAACTCAGACAACCAGGGATCGTCGATCCCAGTTCAACGGTTGTCGTCGAACTCAGATCGATGATCTTCGTTGATCTAAGGCAGCCGGAGATCGTCGATCTCAGTTCGACGATTTCCGTCAAACTCAGATCGACGATCTTCGTCGATCTGGCAGCGTTGAGTGCACTCAATGCTGTCAACACTACCCACAGAACTTCTGCAAACATTAAAATCTAATGCTACCTAACTTACCAGGCAACGACTACCATACAGGAAGGTCAAATCCAACACTCATCTACAGAACTCCCAGCACCCGAACTGGGCAAACCTTAACAACAGGGGAAGATTAAGAATTAGGCTAAAATACTACCCAATCCGAGATCTAATAAGGAACAATTTGATAAAAGACAAGACTACAACAGCCCAGCCGAAAAACTTGAAGTTTCAGAACTTGAGAAAGTAAAAGAAAAACGCAAAGGAGCATTCATGATTCAAGATCCGATGATTTTGACGGGAAAACAGGGAAAAATAAATGATCTCTGGAAAATATATGATACCTGCAAATGTGAACATAAAAGGAGAAAAACTTGGCAAGGGTAGGAGCACCACTTGCCTCAAATTCCAGCGAAGCTTGGTCGGCCCCTTCCTCCCACTCGGCACTAGCAGCACAGAATAAGACGAAAATTTCGTCGGAATGTAGGTCTAGGCGAGAGCAATCCAAATCCGCCTTCGAAATCGAATTCCGCCCGCTAAAACTCCGGGAATCGGCGGTGGAAGGCAAGGGCAGCCCGCCGGTTTTCCTCTCTTGCATAGGGACATCGGTTGTATTCCGAAAAAGACAAAGAACGTCAACAGTCGCTTTTCTAATTAAGGCTATATATAGATAGCGGCTAAATCCCAAATATTTTCTATTCTTAGCCAATCCAAATGCTGCTAGCCACCTATTGACCATAACTGTTACTATCTAAACAAAATATCTATATATAATATACAATATCGCATTAATATAAATAAAATACAAAACGACGCGAAACCCGAACATTCTCGGAATTCGACGAAATTTGCACCGTAGCTAAATACCCACGCTACGAACGCAACGACAGAGTAGAAATCAACTTTCGACGAACAAAACTCGAGTTATAACCACTCGAAGCCAAAACACAAGCATCCCCCAAGAGGCCTAACCGAGTCACCCCAAATGACTCGGCTTGCTAGGGAATCTTGCCAAATAGGCAACCAACAACCACACATGGAACCTAAAGAGCTAAGACCATGCTATAACCAATGGCGCAAGCTGTAAACGCGTCAACATAACACCAAACGAGAATTAAATAATCGCAGAAAAATCGGGGGCGTTACACCCCCTGACCCTGACCTGAATCCCCTCAGCATTGTACTTCAAGCACTGATGAAATGATGAGGGGACGTATGGGAAGGCGCTGATAAGGGGCCTCCCGAAGATGGCGCTGTAGCTGCCGGGGTCATCCACGATGACGAACCTGCAGTTTCTGGACTGCCCCCAGGGTGACATGGAGGCCGACTCCTCCCTCCACTTCTTTCCTCTCCCCCGAAAACTCGAACAAGGGTCCGTCCGAGGCAAGCACCCACTTCGCCTCCACCTTCATTGCATCAAATGCCTTCTTAAAGACGACGTTGATGGAGCTTTCGTTGTCAACGAGGATCCGAGAGACGGTAAAATTTTCGATGGCTGCCTTTGAAGGATCAAGCGCATACCCAACTGCACCAAAAGCCCAGACTGTTGGAGAGGGCGCTACTTAATTTCCTAAATAAGTAGCAAAGCGCCACGAGTTAAGTGAAGGAACGCCGGACCCAACAATCCCCCCCCCCGGTGTCCAGCACAACCCGTCGGCTCAGAGGTGGAGTTACCACATGGCCCACCTGGCTTAGAGGTGGGGTTACCACATGTCCACAGTTTCCTGACCCACCGGACCCACACAGGTAGAAGGGAAAAATCAGGATTTAATAGCGCCCCCCCCCACCGGTCTTGAACCTGTGACCTCCTCTGATACCAATTAAAGGATCAAGCACATACCCAAGTGCACCAAAAGCCCAGACTGTTGGAGAGGGCGCTACTTAATTTCCTAAATAAGTAGCAAAGCGCCACGGGTCAAGTGAAGGAACGCCGGACCCAACAGCCTTGATGACCAGTGCATCACAGAATGGATCCTCGTGATCCGGTATGTCTCCCCTAGAGAAGGTGATCCTCTCTTCTGGGGGTGGGGTTTGGGATGTGGAGGCAACACTCTGATGGTACATGGTGTGGAGGCTCGCCTTCCGGGAAGCCTCGACCCCCCCCCCCCCCCCCCCCCCCCGTGGATCACTCTAATCCCTCCTCGGGTCCCAACGTTCACCCGGTCTTCGCAACGGTCCTCCTCTACCCGAGGCAGGACCTCCCCGATCCTGACTTCCTGGCGCCCCTGCTGTTCATGTTGTTGTTCCCTATTCCCTCTCATTTCAAGGAACTCCGGGCATGTGGTTGTGGCGTGCCCCGCCTCCTGATGGAAGTCGCAATAGGGCAACTCCACCCTAACTTCTCTCCTCCTCCTCCTTGCTACTTTCCTCCTCTCCCTTATGGCTATGGCCATAGCCTCTTCTTGATCGGGGAGTCGGAGCCTCTGGGCCTGCCTCCATCCCGGGTGGTGGAATTGATCTTGCCCCCCTTGATGGCGATCCCTTCCTTGGTACCCTCTTTGCGGCCCCTGCCCTTGCCACTCAGGCCTCCAGCCCGGCCGACGGTCAGGCTCCTGACGCCCCACCTAGGCTGCTACTGCTGCCACTAGATCTGTGTCTGCTCCCTCTGCCGGGGCTCTCCTCTCCTATCCTCATGTCCTCTTCCTTTCGACTCCTTCTCCTCCTCCGTGGCCCACCTGGTCAGCTTCCGCGCAAACTCCGAGTTTGACGCCTATCCTCATGTCCTCTTCCATCAGCTCCTCATAGGAGAGGGGTGGAACTCTCTTCAGCTCCATCCTGAAGAATCCCTGCTGTAGGCCCAGGGTAAAGGCCATCATAAAACTATGGCCCGACATCTCCTGGACCTGAGTAACCTCCTCCTAGAACCGATCTACGTAGCTCCTCAATGTCTCATTCACCCCCTGCTTGATGTGGAATAGGGATTCCGACTCCTTCTTCCTCCTCTTCGAGGTAGTGAACCTCTGCATGAACCCCCGATGTAGGTCCTCGAAACAGTAGATGGAGCTGGCCGATAGCTGGTGGAACCACTCCTTGCCTTCTCCTTGAGGGTGATAGCGAAGAGTCGGCACTTGAACCCGTCCGACATCTGCCAGATTGAAACTACATCCTCGAACCATTGAACGTGCTGGATGGGGTCTCCCTTCCCGGTATAGTAGGACATCTCGGGTTCCATGAACCCATCTGGAACTGGGCAGAGGAAACCACGTCACTGAAGGGGCTTCCTCCACCTACTGGGCGAGCTGACGAGTCTCGTGAGCCTAGCTCTCCGAACCGGCCTCGGCATGCCGAGCCAGGGAAGAGCTCGCACCCGAGGAGCTAGCACCCCGGGCCTTCCTTGGCCACTTCCTTCCCAGCTCGATTTCCAGGAGCGTCTTCACCCAAAGAGGGGGCGGCCGCGATCTGGGTTGCTGGAGTCGAGCACTCGGACCGTGTGCCGAGTGCGAACTTGACGAGGTTCAGCACCTCACAACTAAAATCCTCGAACATCCTCGTCGTGGCGAGAGGAGGGGGGGGAGGGGGCAGCGAGTCCGGCCTGTCATATCCCTGTCCTCCTGTCATCGGGCTCGCTGAAGCTTTTCTGCACTGACCATGCTCCACGCTCACCGCACCAAAATGTTGAAACCGAAAAACGATCTCCTGTGGAGTTCACACTTGGGGAGGGGGTGGTCGCGCGCCTACTTCACTCCTACAAGCAAAACAACAAAATAAACAAGGCGAACTGACCTAAGGGCTCGGCGGGGAGGACCCACCACATACCCGGAAGATCTAAGAGCGCTTCCCCTCCTTAGCCAGAGGCCGAGCTAAGGTACCCTCAGAAAGCACATGAAGACTGAAGTAGGAGAGCACATGAAGCATGCCTTCTGGGGTACCCCTTGGGTCCTATTTATAGTTTTTAGAATTTGAACTGCTAATAACCAAACTGAACTGACCTGAAGTTACCAAAAAACCCTTGGCCGGGACTGCCAACAGCCAAACTCCGATGTTTTGAAGGTTGTGGGCAGACCAGCAGGGGAAAAACAGTAAAAAGTACCTCATATATCAGGGCGAGCTGGGGGTCCTGGCCACCTCGGCAAATCTCGCTCGCCTGCTATTGCCGAGCTCCTTTGTGCGAGAGCAATTCGTGATGACGAGCTCGCCCATCAGTCGGCCTCCATTAGTCGACCTCAGCTCGACGAATCCTGGCTTAGCTCGGCGAATACCGATCTCGCGGTCGACGAATGCTAAGCTCGGGTTCGGCTTCTCCTTGCCGAGCTCGCCCGCGATCTTCAGAGTCCTTTGCTGGGCTTGCCTGTTGCTTGGACGATCTGAACCGCTCGGTATGGTTCTTGGTGACCTCACTCGCCAGACACGGGGTTGTACAGGTAGCCCTGGTAGCTTCTCCAGAAATACATCAGCAAAGTCTCGCACCATTGGAATATCTGATATAGAATCCTTGGCCACGAACATCTCAAAGAGGACCTGATAAACTTCATCTCCCTGTAGGTGGGCCTTGACTGCATGTATAGATGATAAAAACAACAGGTGGGTAGGTGTAATACCTTCGATAAAAATGGAGGAGTCCCTGTGCCTCATGGTGATCCTCTTCGCCAAGCAGTCAATCTGGGCATGGTTCTAGTGTAACCACGTCATGCCCAGTATGAGATCATAGTCCGGCATCCTCAGGATTGTCGCTGGTGCCTCAAACGCCTTCCCGCCGATCTCTGCTTCCATTTTACAATGAGAAGAGGTGTAACGGACTCAGAGGCTGTCGCACCTTACAAGGCCGCACAGCGTGGACCGCTACAGGGCTGCAGCCCAATACACCCCAACGCCTCCTCGGCCTGTTTCTCAGCACGCCGCGTTGTTGGCGCTAGGTTTCGAACCCGCAACCCTTGATAGCCAATCATCCAACACCGCTATCACCGACTGAGCTGCAGCTCAGTCGGTGATAGCGGTGTTGGATGATTGGCTATCAAGGGTTGCGGGTGAGAAACAGGCCGAGGAGGCGTTGGGGTGTATTGGGCTGCAGCCCTGTAGCGGTCCACGCTGTGCGGCCTTGTAAGGTGCGGCAGCCTCTGAGTCCGTTACAAGAGGTCATGAGCTCTGATCCATCAGGTAGATGCACCCTCATCATCCTTCTTGTGACTTGCCCCACGCCTGCCAGCCCTTTCACGAAATCCTCTGACACAAACGAGTGTGAAGCCCCGGTGTCGAAGAGTGTATGAGCGGGCATGCCGCTGATGAAAATCATGCCTGAGGTAATTAAGTGTCTTAGAGTTCTAGTTATAGATTTTCTTTCTTTCCTTAATTTCTATCTAGTTTGTGTCTATGAGAACTAGTTCTTATGAATGAAAGAAATTGAATGTACTGGCATACCTGCTATAATCTGCTCCGGGTTTCGGGGCTGAGCCAGATCTAGTGCGTACATCTGCTCCCTCTCTAGCCTGTGGTCCCTACCCTGATATCCCTGTCCTCGGTCGTGCCCTCGGCCCCCAAACAACCGAGAAGCTGGGGCACCCTGAAGTGCTGGTGGGGGCGCTCGCCTCATGGGACAATTTCTTTTGAAATTCCCCGGCTTATTGCAATGGAAGCACACCGACGCCTGTTCTGCTACCCTCAGTATCTCCAACATCTGTAAGGGCTGAGGGGCCAATACCCCCTGATTCCTCTACTTCGGTCCGATCTCCTGACGGGGTTGATCCCTATTCCTTCCTTCCACGATGACCTGGCCTCGAGGACAGTCTCTACGTCCTCCAATCACTGTATCGTCAGCCGGCCTCTTCCGGCTTTTGACTGTAAGCTGATCTGCCTCCCTTTTCTTGGCCATTTCCAGAATTCTGGCCAAGCTTCCCTCGAAGACGAAGAGGAGGGCCTATCCCATGTCGTCGTGCAGCCTCTTGTAGAACCTCCTGGCATAGCCAGTGTCATCCAACTGATAAGAGTCCGCATAACGAGCTAGGTGAGTAAACTCCTAGTAATATTCCAGCACTGTCCTGTTTCCCTGCTTCAACCGCAGGAACCTATCCTCCAGCTCGTCCCTCGCCGACTCAGGTACAAAATGTCCTAGAAGAGCTTCTTTGAACTCTCCCCAAGAGATATCTGCGCAATCCATATCCACAAAGGTGGTGGACAGCTATGACTTCCCCCACCTCTTCCCATGCGACTCCAAGCAGGAGACTGCCAAAGCAACTGCCTCCTCAGTGGGGCATCGGATCCCCGCAAGCATCTCATAAATGGTATCCAACCATTCCTCCGTACGAACTGTTGACTTCGTCCCCTTGTAGGATGGAGGGGAAAGTGCCCGGAAGGCACTCATCCAGTTGGCCCCGGGATTTGGCTGTGGAGTCGGGGCCTGTTGGGCCCTAAAGGCCTCTAGGATGGCCATAAAAGTTTGACACATCTCCGTCTGCTGAAATGGAACTGGAGCCGACGGAGGTGGAACTATATTCAGAGCCTGAGGTGTCCCCTGCTGTGGAGTAGGGTTCGTCGCAGACTACAAGGAAAAATTCCAACAGTTAGATAGCGTACCAATGAAATAAAAGAAGGAGAAAAATGGACTTTTACATGTGATTTCCCTTATGGTCCCACCACTGCTTTCGCTGCTAGTTTGTCCGCAAACTAAGCTCGCGCGGGGGTGACCTAAGGTTATTGTGGACTACTTCTCTTTTCGATCGATGTTTCCTCTGATACAACTTGTAAGACCCCCTTTTTTCTTTTTAAAACCCCGAGGTCTTATGCCGAGAACCGCCCTTTTTTGGTGGCCCCGAATCTCGGGAAGGCCGCCACTATAAAACACCGATTCTGCCGGCCTTTTCGATCAATAAGAGAGAGAAGTATATTATAGTTTCAGATAAAACTGAGTCCACATCACATGTATTAAATGTAAATGAAATCACATCGAGTCCATAAATAGAAAAGAGAGTGTACTGCGAAGTAACAAAACGGAAATATAAACGGGCTTAAGCCAGGTACATCAGATCCTCGCTATAATCTCTCGCGGAAGCTATAAAAAGACTATCACTCACGGAGCTGGTCGCTGGTGCTCCAGAACTAGACTGGTCCACCTCCATGCGCACCGTACTCCGCTGGTGCTAGTCCCTGAGCTGCTGGTCCCTGTCTCCCATCCGGAGCCCAAGTAATGTTGTGGTCCGAAAACCATTAGTCACAAAGACTAACCCCTATCATCCCCTACCCCTCCCCCCATGGCTCCTAGGCACCGAGCGTGGAGGAGGAAAGGGAAGCTACAATGGTGGAGAGTACAAAGTGGCAGGTGACAGTGGAACTAGTCTAACAGTTCTATAATAGTATGCAGTAAGGTAAGCAAGTAGAGTAAGCCAGTAGAGTAAGCAAGTAGAGTAAGCAGCATATTTAAAAAGACAAGGTAGGAAGTAAGTAACCTTAACTTATATGAATGCCCATACAAACTTATAAGTTAAGGGGTCTTCTGCAAGACTCCCATCGTATAAAAAGTCCCATACCAATTTATACGTTGGGGTGTCGGCTGTATGCAAGTATGAGTGTAGTGATATGCTATGCCATGATTCATGCAAGTACAACCCACACACACGACTATATGCACACAGACCTTTAGTTCCCCCTATTTGGGCAGCTAGCTTCACTCCCAGGAACCTCCGTAGTGGCAAACTGAGACAGTGGGTCGGGCCCCCCACTCCTAGGCTGGTATCCACACTATCAGGCCTAGCCCTCCCGTACGCCCCTAGAAGAACACAACCTAGAGTATCCGCATACTAATGATGGCCATATCTGTCACAACCCGCATTTTCTTAACGATAAAATCGTATCAGAGCAAGAGAAAACACGTGCCGTGATGCCACGTCGTGCTGGGGATAACTACACACGCTCGGGCAAAACTCCAGATCTTAGATTTTAAGGAAAGTCGTTGATTAAATATGAAAGAAAATCAGTTATGTTGAAAGGCCGTATCCCTCGGCACGGTGGATCAGCTAGTCCACAAATAAAAGTATATTTATACGCAGCGGAAAATACTTTAGTTCAATTAAGTTGACACCCTAATGAGCATAAGTGTCCCCGAGGGACGACTCATGGTATGCACGACTCTAAAGTGAATATAATATATAGGAAGATTGCCTTTTTATGCTAAGGAAATGTAGTGTCTTTGTTTTATAAATATGTTATGCATGAGGTACATATAATAATGCTTTTAGGGTTTAAAATATCTAACATGCAACCTAGCATAAATCCTTCCCAGAAGCAAGTAACCAACCACAAATAAACAAAAATAGCAGTTTAAGTTCATACCCAGCATCGCAAGAAGCCACCAGTGGGCGTCAACAACCTGACACGAACCCACTAGTGAGCATGTATGTCTATACAGAAAGGTAAAGAACTACATCACAAAAATCGGGGATCAGCTGTCTCGGCTACCCAAGAGGCCACAAACCAGCCCCTCCAAAAGAACTAGCCGCTGAACCGGCTACAACCTGGACCTGAGGCATTCAAGAAAAGAACACCTCAGCAAGGAAATAATCAAAAGGTAAATGAAGCATTAGAATTGTGAGCAAAAAAAAGGGTTTACCAACCCGACAACAAACTGCTATAAGCAAAAGAAAGGGCATGACAGTAAGAAAAGAGCACTGTCTAAAGCACATCAAAGCACACCAAGTGCGAGCAATAAGAGCAATATGCCCTACAAAAGAGTCTGCAACAGCAACAAGACATGCACATATATGCCAAAAGAAAGAGTAAACATAAACAGGGAAGGGACTAACAGTCCTAACGCGTGGGTAAGTGGCAGTGGTCAAAACATGGATCTGAATACATAACCAAAATCAGATCCAAAAAGGGCTAAGGGGTCAACAGTGGCAGCCTTAGGGTCCCACACACACCAACCCAAACCGGGGCAAAAGGCGGTGGCCACAGCTCTCCACATCAAAATCCACCCCTCCAGAGGCCACCAAACTCCACCACCTGCCACAAACCAAGAGTCGGCATGCAAAAATTAGCCGAACACACAATTCCACCCCCTAGAGAAAGGGAAAAGTCACACTAACAATCCTAAGGAAACACGCGAACTCAAGAAAGAAACGTCGAGCCCACTCGATGCGGCGTTGAGTAAGCTCCACTCACTTGACGCCAAAATACTTAGCCGCAAAATCCTACGCTGGATGACAGCGTTGAGTGAACTCGGCTCACTCGACGCTGTCAGCGCTTTCCACTTAGGGTAAACGTAAGTTCTAGTGAAAACCGCAGCCTAACATTTCTCAACGCGCGAAAACAGAGAGTTGGAAATTCAATCCCAATCCTCCGTTCCATCCTAACTACTCGGGGCTACCGCAACTAAACCTAAACTGTAACTAACCGCAACCTCACCCTAACTCTAGCTACCCACTGTACACCAAACCTCGGACAAAAGAGAGATCATTGATTCATTTGTAGAAAAGAGCAATGAAACAACCCATGACTGAAATGAAGGAAAAAGACATCCTATTACTCTAATTTTTAAGGAGGAAAAAATAAGGAATACAGAAGTATTGCACAGGAAATGAAAATAGAGTAAGAGTTAGAAATAATTTGGCAAGGGTAAGGGAGCCACTTGCCTCTACCTCTCCGGAAGAACAACAGCCACACCACAGCTTTGCTCCGGCGGCAAGATCGGCCACATAGAAGACCAAAGCTGAAACTTTGAGGAAAGAAAAGAAATCAGATATTTACAATTCCTGGAATCAAACCCTAAATCAAGAAAAAACTTACATGGAAGGGAAGATCTAGACGAGAGCAAGCCAAATCCGCTATCGCACGAGAAAAACGATCTCTAACCCTCCCGCAATCGCCGACCAAAACAACCACCGCCTCCTCTCAAAACCCTTCCGCTGGAAGCTCTCCAGACTCGGGAATGATGAAAAATGAGGAGGAAAAACGGTTCACGGCAACAAAAGATGATCTGAGGAGAAAAGTACGGAACACGCCCCAGACACGCCCGTGACACGGCCCGACACGCCCGTGTCACGGGGCGTGTACTAACACACCTACCCACTTGACGAAAGTCGATCTCCGCTCGACGTAACAGGTGACACGCCCTGTGACACGCCCGAGTCACAGGCCGTGTACCAACTCGAACCCCGCCCGACGATCGTGGAGCGCCGATCGTCGAACAGAGAGACACGCCCCGTGTCACGCCCGTGTCCGATACGACACGCCCGAGACACGATCATGTTCTCAACAAAACATCGCCTGACGATCATCGAGCGCAGCTCGACGAACCGAAGGCGGACACGCCCTGTGACACGCCCGTGTCACAGGCCGTGTTCCTACCAAAAACACTCGTCGACCAGAAATCGTCGACCACAGGAAAAAGAGCTCTACCCGAGCACGACACGCCCTGGGTCACGCCCGTGACCCAGGCCGTGTCACCCAAACTTACACAAAAAGGAAACCTGCTAACTACTAGCAAACAAAAGATAAGGCACCAGCCTACTAGCTTGGCTACATCAGGCCACGCACAACACAACAAACATTACAAACATTATAGCTAACAGAACAAATCGTCCAAACGACGCGAAAGCAAACGATCACGGATTTCGACCAAAACTCGCACCGTAGCTAAACAACTAAGCTACGAAAACAACGGTGAGGTCGAAAATAACATCCGATGATCGCACACTCGGGCTAACACCTCCCGAAGCCAAAACACAAGCATTTCCCTAAGAGGCCCAGCCGAGTCACCAAAACAGACTCCGGCTAGCTGGGGAAACTTACCAACAGGCTACAACCAGGAACCTAAAGAGCTAAGACCACGCTCTACAACGGCAAAGGGCCGGAAGTGCGTCATCGTAACGTCAATCCAAGATCAAACAAAACAAAGAAAAACCGGGGGCGTTACAATATCCACCAGACTTCCTTTGGCTAAGTGTCCCACACCACCGAGTCAACATATTGACTTTGGTGTGAACGACCATCCGATATCGAATACCCACCACATTATTTTATATCCAAAACTGTAACGCCCCCGATTTTCCAGTGATTTATTTAATTTCTTATTTGACGTATTTTGACGTCAGAGCGTTATGTTAGCGCGTATTGGTCAGGTGGCGTTGTTAGAGCGTGCTTTTAGCTCTTTAGGTTCCCTGTGTGGCTTGGTGATGCCTGGCAGCAAGATTCCCTAGCGAGCCGGAGTCTGTTTGGTGACTCAGTGGAGCCTCTTGGGGAATGCTTGTGTTTTGGCTTCGGGAGTTTGGCCCGAGTTTTGCTCGTCGGATTTTGTTACCGACTTTGTCGTAGCGCGTTTGCGTTCGTTAGGTTTGACCGGCCAAATTTTGGGATTTGCGTCGGGAGTGGAAAATTTTATATTAGGAATTTAGATCGGCTAATTTTAGACTTGCTCGTCAAGTTTCGTCGCGTTCCGAGCATTTTTGGGGCCTCGGCGCGCGATCGTAGTTTGTATGTTTTCGCGTACGCCGTTAACTTTAGAAATTATTATCTCGAAAACGGTGCGTCGGAATTCGATTTCGACTTCGCCGTTGGATTCGTAGCGTCGTCATTCGCCTACGGTGCGAATTTCGTTCGTTTCGGCGCGCATTTGGCCCTCCGTAACCATATAAGGTTATCATATTATAATCATTATATATATTATTATATATATATATATTTATATAAATAATTTATAAAAAAATAATAATATAATTAATAAAAAAAAAGGTATTAGTTGAGAATCGGTGAGAATGAATCTCACCGATTCTCACCGAATCGGTGAGATTCATTCTCACCGATCCGGCCCTTACCCTCTTTTTTTTTTATGTTTTATTATAATAAATAATATATTATTATTATTATTATATATATATATATATATATATAAGTTATATAAAGTTAAGCTCTTCTTCTTCTTCCCCGAACAGCAGCCCCCCCTGTGTGATTTTTTTTGACGAGTGCGGTTCCGTTCGCGAAACTTCCGGCGGCCGCCACCGCCGATCCGGTGGACGGAATTTCGATCCGATCGCGGCGTTGGAAAGCTCTCGGCGAGAGCTTCGAGATCGCGGTAAGTTTTTCCCGTTTCGGTGACCGTTTCGCCTTAGTTTTTTTCGGCCCTAACCCCCCGTTGTCCGTTTTTTTCGTAGATCTCGTCTTCGCGTGCCCCCTTTTGGACGGATCTACGTGTTGGAGTATTTTGGGAGGAAGTTTTCAAGGTCGATTTGAGGCAAGTGGATTTCTCCCCTCTTGCGTGCCTTCATGAGTTGTATTTTGTTGTATTATTCTTTTCTCCTTGTCGTAGAATAGGTGAAATTTGGAATATTCCTATTTTAGGGCTTGTGATCGGCCTAAACTAGGAAGTTATCGGTTTTATTTTAGTTGTACTCGGCGGGTAGGGGGAAATAGTTCGGCGGGTAGGGGAAAATAAATCGGCGGGTAGGGGGAAATATTCGGCGGGTTTTGGTCGTAGAACTTGACAGCTTCTAAGTGGTGTTGTCGGCTAACTTTGGCGCCGAATCGTGGATCCTTAGCACGTGGTAGCTGGGTTTCTGAAGGAGTATGGTATCAGGGGAGATCGAGCCGTGGCCACCACCATTCCCTCCTTTGGATATTATTTTTGGGTTCCTGTAAGAGGTTGGAACTCTATGTGTGTGGACCCCGTGGCGGCCCCTTTAGTACTCTTGAGACACCTGGACCTGGTTGTTCGGTTGTGACTGTTCTTAGTCTCCGACACAGGTTTGGGATTTGTGCCAGTGCTAATAATTTACAAGTTTAGGACTGTTAGTTCCTTCTTACTGTTCATTTGATGCATATTGGTTTTCTTCTGTCTCTGCAGGCTTGAGCAGAGTTTGGTACGTTTCTGTACTTGTTGCATTTTTTCTCACTTTACTGATTATTACACCTGCATTTTGTCCTCTTTTGGATTCTTTAGCTGAATTTTCGGCATTTACTCTTGCAGGGTTGGTAACCCATTTTCTTTCTGTTCTTTTATTCAATTATTATCTGATGCTTCTTTGCCACTTGTTTCATTATTTCTTGCTGAGGTGTTCTTCTTTTGAATGCCTCAGGTTCAGGTCTGTAGCCGGCTGTGCGGCTAGTTTCAGGAGTTTCTCTGTGGACTGCGCTTTGGCAGTGTTTTCCTCGCTTGTCGAGGTAGTTCTTTAGCCTTGTTGTAGTTCAGACATACATGCTCACCAGCGAGTTCGTGTCAGGTTGTTGACGCTCGTTGGTGATTTTCCTTTGTGATATTAAGTATTTGCTTAGCTGCTAGTTTACCTGTTTTGTGGTAGTTTCACTTGCTCTCTGGGAATGTTTTATGTTAGGTTGCTAGTTACTTTAAACCCTATAAAAGAACTACTATATGTATTGCATGATCAGCATGTTTTATAAAAGCTCAAACTCTATTTTCCAATGCGTAAAAAGATGGTTTTCTTTATAAATATTATAAATTGAAATCTAGGGTCTTGCATAGTGTAAGTTGTCCACTTAGGACGCTTATGCGCTCTTTTAGGATGTTTAGCATAAATGAAGTATTTTTCCGCTACGTATAAAATAGTTTTCAAACCGTGGACTATCTGATCCACTGAGCCGAGGGATACGGCCAATTAATTTAAAAATCAGTTTTCTATTCATTTTAACTTATGATTTGAAGGATTAGAGTGTTGCCTGAGCGTCAGCAGTTATCCCCTGCTTGACGTGGCATCACAGCTCGTAGTTTTCTCGTGCTCTGATTCATTATATAAATGAGAAAATGCGGGATGTGACAGTTGGTATCAGAGGGAGGTTGCTTGACAAATTGTCGGGCAACCTGTCCCTGTTAGTGTTAGGTGTTTAGAATCATACCATACACACACCGATATGTCATCAACACGTCTTGGCTAAAGCACGAACACTACACTCATGAGCATAAAGAAGTATACGGGGCATATTATGTAGTATGGGATGCATAATATGTGTTTGTATATGGATCCACCATAGGAGGCAACATGTGAGGGTTATGTAGTATGGGATGCATAACCTCACCACATGAATGCGGCTAGCACGTTTTCCTTTTCGTTGCATGGAAATGTTATGTAGTATGGGATGCATAACATTTTCATGTGTATGCCGCTCATAACATGCATTAGGGCCTTTTTAGAATACATAGCACAATCATGCATAGCATAACATTGCATAAGCACAACGTGCCAAGCTAAAGATTTGCAGGATGACATGTGTACACACATAATTTTGAGTCAAAAAGAATATAAATTCATGCATTCCCGATCTAGGCACAAGAGTTAGTTGGATGATAGTGAATCATCGTAGGATAAGCATATCATCATTACAAAAAAATCCCAGAGCAAGTTAGCAGCATGAGCAAGTACTTAAGTATGTATTGTTTGTACTATGTTGTTTGGTTCTAGTGGGTGGGCTAGGTGTCTAATTAGTGTTTTGTTGTTCCATTAGAATGTCGAGGCGTCCTTCGACCAGGTTGACTCCCCAGTCGGAGGGAGAATCATCAGGTGCGCAGAGCAGCGTAGTGATAGAAGGTCTGAGACAAAGCAATGAAGCCTTGTCAAAGCAAGTAAGGGATTTGCAGTCTCAGGTCCAGTCCTTGTTAGCAGTCGTGGTAGGGCAGATTCCGAGAGTTCAGGACCCTGTGGTGGGTCAAGCTGTCCCTGTTCCCCCCGCTCCTCTAGTGCCTACGGTCGTGGTGCCACCAGAGATGACCTTTATTTCTCAGTTTCAGCGACTTAGGCCTCCGACGTATGATGGCAAGGCAGATTACATGGTCTTAGACGATTGGATGATATCAATCGAGGAGATGTTCTCATACTCCGGGATCACTGATGATCAGAAAGTGATGTTAGCCGCGTATCAGCTCAAAGGGTTGGCAAAGGGCTGGTGGCTGAGGGAGAAAGAAGGTCTGAAGGACGGGTGTTCCTGGGAGTCCTTTAAGGAGCTACTTCTGAACAAGTTTCTGCCATCGGTCGAGAGGGACCGTCTGATGAATGATTTCCTGCACTTAAAGCAGAGGCAGCTCACGGTTAGCGAGTACGAAATCGAGTTTAGTAAGCTAAGCCGATTTGCCCCAGACTTGGTGAGTTCCGACGAAAATAGAAGCAAGCGATTTCTGGCTGGGCTAAGGAGTGACGTCCAGCAATTAGCAAGTGCCTATGCGACCTCAAGTTATGCTGGTATGGTGGAAGCTGCCTTAAAGGTAGAGGCAATTGATAATGCCAAGAATCGAGGTCAACAACTGAGAAAGGATAAAAGAAAGTCTGATGAGGGTAAGAGTGCTCAGGTCCCTGATGCGGCTCCGAGGAAGAGAAACAAGGAGGTATGCAGTTTCTGTGGCCGACCGGGCCATCCATTGGAAAGATGTTATCAAAGGTTAGGAGCTCAAAAGAAAGAGCAGATTCATGCGATCCAAGGTGTCCAAAAGAAAGACTTGTTTTGTTCGGTATGCAAGAAGCCGGGGCACGATGCTGCCCATTGCTGGAAGAAGACGAGGAGTTGTTTCTTGTGCGGTCAAGAGGGTCATCTCAAGTATCAGTGCCCGCAAGCTCAGCTTACTCTGCAGCCAGTTCCTCTTCAGGCCTTGCCGCCGCCGCAGCGAGTGGACAAGGGGAAAGGAAAGTTGAACGTGGTCTCTATGGACGAAGCTCAGACGTCCACGCAAGTGATATCAGGTTAGATTCTTCCCTAGTTTTATTGTTTAGCTCATAGTTATAGTTTTGAGCGTTCGCTTCCTTAGTCGCGTGTGCAATTTTATAGGACGATTTAAGGTAAAGAACCGCTGGGCGCGTGTTCTGTTCGATTCCGGCGCTACCCACTCATTTGTGGCTAGGGCCTTCGTAGAGCGTTACCGGTTGGATCTCGATCGTGTTGGTGATGCGTTCTGTGTCAAGTTTCCTTCAGGCGAATCTGTAGTTTCGGACCAGGGTATCCAGAGTTGTCCAATTTTGTTAGGCGATTTCCTCGCGTTTGCTGATTTGAAGCTGTTAGATCTGGAAGACTTCGATGTGATCCTAGACATGGACTGGTTGTCCAGATATGATGCTGTGATCCAATGCAAGGGTAAACGCTTGGACTTCAGGATGGACAACGGTCAGCCCGGGAGTGTTTACGGTTATCCGCGCCAGATTCTCCGACTATATCGGCGGTATGTGCTCGGAAGCTTATAGATTCCGGATGTTTTGCTTGTTTGGTTTCGGTTTTAGAAACCAAGGTTAGTTTGCCGTGTTTGGAGGAGATCCCGGTGGTTCGTGATTATCCTGATGTCTTTCCAGCTAATCTTCCTGGTCTCCCGCCTGATCGAGACGTGGAGTTTGTTATAGATTTGGAGCCGGGTACGCGTCCTATTGCCAAGGCGCCTTACCGAATGGCCCCACGCGAACTTGAGGAGTTGCGTATCCAGTTAGACGAGTTGCTTGAGAACGGATTTATAAGGCCGAGTTCTTCGCCTTGGGGTGCTCCCGTTTTGTTCGTCAAGAAAAAGGATGGATCGATGAGGTTGTGCATCGATTATAGAGAACTAAATAAGGTAACGATCAAGAATAGGTATCCGTTGCCAAGGATAGATGATTTGTTTGATCAACTGCGAGGCAGCGCCGTGTTCTCTAAGATTGACCTTCGTTCGGGCTACCACCAGTTAAGGATCCGTGAATCAGATATACCGCGGACTGCCTTCCGTTCTCGACATGGACATTTTGAATTTTTGGTGATGTCGTTTGGGTTGACCAACGCACCTTCTGCTTTCATGGACATGATGAACAGGGTCTTCAAGGACTTTCTGGACAAGTTTGTGGTCGTATTTATAGACGATGTGTTGGTGTATTCACGCAATGTTGAGGAGCATGACCAACATTTGCGTCTAGTTTTATCTGCCTTGAGGGACCATAAGTTGTTCGCCAAGCTAAGTAAATGCGAGTTCTGGTTGCCTCAGGTTTCTTTCCTGGGTCATGTGGTTAACAAGGACGGAATCTCTGTCGACCCAGAAAAGATAGCCGCAGTTATGGAATGAACGAGGCCTGCCACACCCAAAGAAATAAGAAGCTTCCTAGGGTTGGCTGGCTACTATAGAAGATTTGTAGAGGGTTTCTCTACGTTATCTGCGCCATTGACCAAATTGACACAGAAGAATGCAGCATTTGTGTGGAGCGATAAGTGCGAAGAAGCGTTCCAAGAACTAAAGAATAGACTGTGCACTGCTCCGATATTGACTTTGCCTACGGAAGGATTAGACTATGCCGTTTACGTGGACGCATCCCACGTGGGTCTTGGTTGTGTGCTGATGCAAGAAGGAAAAGTCATTGCGTATGGGTCAAGACAGCTTAAGATTCATGAAAGGAACTACCCTACGCATGACTTGGAATTCGCAGCAGTTATTTATGCATTGAAATTATGGAGACACTTGTTGTATGGCGCGCAGTGCAAGATTTATACAGATCATAAGAGTTTGAAGTACGTTTTCACTCAAAAGGAGTTGAACTTGCGCCAGCGCAGATGGTTAGAGTATGTGGCTGATTATGAAGTGGAGATCCTATACCATCCGGGTAAGGCTAACGTGGTAGCCGACGCCTTAAGCAGGAAGACAGGGAAAATCTTCAATCTCTCCACTGAGTTGTTAGTAGAAGAGTTTCTTTTAATGGATATTTCAGTCGGTAGATGTGACTCGCCAAGCAGTTTGGAAGTGTCTGAGCCTTCATGGATTTCTCTTACGAGGCTTCATCAAAAGGACGATCATGATCTACTGCACCTTCATAATAGAACTGAGAAGGGGGAGCTGCCTGACTTTTCGATCGATGACGCGGGTACTCTAAAGTACCGC
The DNA here is from genome assembly GCA_039583875.1 of Platanthera guangdongensis. NCBI lineage: Eukaryota > Viridiplantae > Streptophyta > Magnoliopsida > Asparagales > Orchidaceae > Platanthera > Platanthera guangdongensis. The sequence continues at coordinate 75,462,142 of CM077163.1, read as the reverse complement.
GGTAGATTTTGCGTCCCCAATTTTCGAGATATTCGAGATAAGTTGTGCAGTGAGGCACACAGTTCAAGTGTGGCCTACCATCCAGGGTCTACAAAAATGTATAAGGACTTGAAACAGATTGCCTGGTGGATTGGGATAAAGGGTGACATTGTAAGGTTTGTGTCAGAATGCTTTACGTGCAAAAGAGTTAAGGCTGATCATGGAAGGCCTGGTGGAAAGTTAGCGCCTTTAGAGATTCCAACTTGGAAGTGGGAGAGTATCTCAATGGATTTTATTACTGGTTTGCCGAGATCTCCCCGAGGGCATGACTCTGTTTGGGTGATTGTTGATAGATTAACAAAGTGTGCACACTTCGTACCCTTTCAGATTGGTTACTCGATGAAGAAGATAGCAGAGCTATATTTGAATGAAGTTATCAGGTTACATGGAGTACCCGTAAGTATAGTATCAGATCGAGACTCCAGGTTTACGTCTCGTTTCTGGAAGAGCCTTCAAGAAGGATTGGGAACTAACTTGAGATATTCTACCTCATATCATCCACAGACCAATGGTCAAACAGAGCGTGTTAATCAGATTGTGGAAGATATGATCCGTTGTTATATATTAGACCACGGAGGAGCGTGGGATGAACGCTTGAGGTTGATGGAGTTCGCATACAATAACATTTATCAAGAGAGTCTGCAAATGGCTCCTTTCGAAGCGCTATATGGAAGACGATGTAGAACTCCTCTATTTTGGGCTGAGGTTGGTGAGAGGCCGATGTTAGGTCCAGATGCCTTATAAGAAATGGAAGTTTCTGTAAAGCTTATTCGAGAGAAGCTTCGGATAGCTCAAGAGCGATACGAGAAGAACGCCAATCGGCGTAGGTCCGTTTTGGAATTTTCTGTGGGGGACATGGTATTCCTTAAGGTTTCCCCGATGGTTGGAGTGAAGAGGTTCGGTAAGAACCATAAGTTGGACCCGAGGTATGTGGGACCATTTGAAATTGTGGAGCGGATTGGTGTGTCAGCCTACAAGTTGAAATTGCCCGCAAATTTTCCTGGCGTGCACAATGTTTTTCACGTGAGCCAACTGCGGAGGTGTGTGCTAAGTGACAGACAAGTGCTGGATGCAGTGCCCCAGTTGGAGCCTAACCTTTCCTACGTGGAAGTTCTTATCCGTGTTTTGGATGTGCAAGATCGAGTGTTGCGGAAAAAGACAATACCGATGATAAAGATTCTGTGGAGAAACCAAGACGTGGAGAGCGCGACTTGGGAGCTGGAGTCAGCTATGAGGGAGGCGCATCCTCATTTGTTCTCCTAGTTGTGCTCGGTAAGCATTCGATAACCCTTGGTTATTTTCTTTTCCTCTTTGGTAGAATTGTTTTATGCGTAAAGTTTCGGGACGAAACTTTCTTTTAGGGGGAGTGACTGTAACGCCCCCGATTTTCCAGTGATTTATTTAATTTCTTATTTGACGTATTTTGACGTCAGAGCGTTATGTTAGCGCGTATTGGTCAGGTGGCGTTGTTAGAGAGTGCTTTTAGCTCTTTAGGTTCCCTGTGTGGCTTGGTGATGCCTGACAACAAGATTCCCTAGCGAGCCGGAGTCTGTTTGGTGACTCAGTGGAGCCTCTTGGGGAATGCTTGTGTTTTGGCTTCGGGAGTTTGGCCCGAGTTTTGCTCGTCGGATTTTGTTACCGACTTTGTCGTAGCGCGTTTGCGTTCGTTAGGTTTGACCGGCCAAATTTTGGGATTTGCGTCGGGAGTGGAAAATTTTATATTAGGAATTTAGATCGGCTAATTTTAGACTTGCTCGTCAAGTTTCGTCGCGTTCCGAGCATTTTTGGGGCCTCGGCGCGCGATCGTAGTTTGTATGTTTTCGCGTACGCCGTTAACTTTAGAAATTATTATCTCGAAAACGGTGCGTCGGAATTCGATTTCGACTTCGCCGTTGGATTCGTAGCGTCGTCATTCGCCTACGGTGCGAATTTCGTTCGTTTCGGCGCGCGTTTGGCCCTCCGTAACCATATAAGGTTATCATATTATAATCATTATATATATTATTATATATATATATATTTATATAAATAATTTATAAAAAAATAATAATATAATTAATAAAAAAAAAGGTATTAGTTGAGAATCGGTGAGAATGAATCTCACCGATTCTCACCGAATCGGTGAGATTCATTCTCACCGATCCGGCCCTTACCCTCTTTTTTTTTTATGTTTTATTATAATAAATAATATATTATTATTATTATTATTATTAATTATATATATATATATATAAGTTATATAAAGTTAAGCTCTTCTTCTTCTTCCCCGAACAGCAGCCCCCCCCCCCCCTGTGCGATTTTTTTTGACGAGTGCGGTTCCGTTCGCGAAACTTCCGGCGGCCGCCACCGCCGATCCGGTGGACGGAATTTCGATCCGATCGCGGCGTTGGAAAGCTCTCGGCGAGAGCTTCGAGATCGCGGTAAGTTTTTCCCGTTTCGGTGACCGTTTCGCCTTAGTTTTTTTCGGCCCTAACCCCCCGTTGTCCGTTTTTTTCGTAGATCTCGTCTTCGCGTGCCCCCTTTTGGACGGATCTACGTGTTGGAGTATTTTGGGAGGAAGTTTTCAAGGTCGATTTGAGGCAAGTGGATTTCTCCCCTCTTGCGTGCCTCCATGAGTTGCATTTTGTTGTATTATTCTTTTCTCCTTGTCGTAGAATAGGTGAAATTTGGAATATTCCTATTTTAGGGCTTGTGATCGGCCTAAACTAGGAAGTTATCGGTTTTATTTTAGTTGTACTCGGCGGGTAGGGGGAAATAGTTCGGCGGGTAGGGGAAAATAAATCGGCGGGTAGGGGGAAATATTCGGCGGGTTTTGGTCGTAGAACTTGGTAGCTTCTAAGTGGTGTTGTCGGCTAACTTTGGCGCCGAATCGTGGATCCTTAGCATGTGGTAGCTGGTTTCTGAAGGAGTATGGTACCAGGGGAGATCGAGCCGTGGCCACCACCATTCCCTCCTTTGGATATTATTTTTGGGTTCCTGTAAGAGGTTGGAACTCTATGTGTGTGGACCCCGTGGCGGCCCTTTAGTACTCTTGAGACACCTGGACCTGGTTGTTCGGTTGTGACTGTTCTTAGTCTCCGACACAGGTTTGGGATTTGTGCCAGTGCTAATGATTTACAAGTTTAGGACTGTTAGTTCCTTCTTACTGTTCATTTGATGCATATTGGTTTTCTTCTGTCTCTGCAGGCTTGAGCAGAGTTTGGTACGTTTCTGTACTTGTTGCATTTTTTCTCACTTTACTGATTATTACACCTGCATTTTGTCCTCTTTTGGATTCTTTAGCTGAGTTTTCGGCATTTACTCTTGCAGGGTTGGTAACTCATTTTCTTTCTGTTCTTTTATTCAATTATTATCTGATGCTTCTTTGCCACTTGTTTCATTATTTCTTGCTGAGGTGTTCTTCTTTTGAATGCCTCAGGTTCAGGTCTGTAGCCGGCGGTGCGGCTAGTTTCAGGAGTTTCTCTGTGGACTGCGCTTTGGCAGTGTTTTCCTCGCTTGTCGAGGTAGTTCTTTAGCCTTGTTGTAGTACAGACATACATGCTCACCAGCGAGTTCGTGTCAGGTTGTTGACGCTCGTTGGTGATTTTCCTTTGTGATATTAAGTATTTGCTTAGCTGCTAGTTTACCTGTTTTGTGGTAGTTTCACTTGCTCTCTGGGAATGTTTTATGTTAGGTTGCTAGTTACTTTAAACCCTATAAAAGAACTACTATATGTATTGCATGATCAGCATGTTTTATAAAAGCTCAAACTCTATTTTCCAATGCGTAAAAAGATGGTTTTCTTTATAAATATTATAAATTGAAATCTAGGGTCTTGCATAGTGTAAGTTGTCCACTTAGGACGCTTATGCGCTCTTTTAGGATGTTTAGCATAAATGAAGTATTTTTCCGCTACGTATAAAATAGTTTTCAAACCGTGGACTATCTGATCCACTGAGCCGAGGGATACAGCCAATTAATTTAAAAATCAGTTTTCTATTCATTTTAACTCATGATTTGAAGGATTAGAGTGTTGCCTGAGCGTCAGCAGTTATCCCCTGCTTGACGTGACATCACAGCTCGTAGTTTTCTCGTGCTCTGATTCATTATATAAATGAGAAAATGCGGGATGTGACAAAAACCTTTCGAGCCACTAGCTCCCCGGACTATCCGTCCGTGCATCTACCTTCCGAACGAATTGTCCGGATGGCAATCAAAACAACCTAATCAACCTCCCGAGCTGCCGGGGTGTGTGAATGTGTAAGCATAGTTATACAAGTTGCTCTTGAAGTGTTTTATTCTTACTGTTTAGGTTAGCCCAGGACTGCCTAAGGTATTCCCCGTGAAGGGCTCTCGAAGGCACTAGGAACTACAATGAGATTACACCCAAAGCTCTTTTTGCAAGACACTTATTATTATTGGTTGCTATCATGTTTCCCAAACCATTACTTGTTGTACTGGATTTAACCCTTGGGTATTTGACACTTCCTCCCCTCGGGAAAGACGATCTTTCGTCGATCCCGAGCACCACTTAACACAAGCCAAACGAACACCCTACTGATCCTATATTTCAATGGTAAACTCATTTTTAATTATCCAACCAGCAAACATCTAATCCCTAACTCATGTGCCCAAATTCATATTCCAAATTAAAATCTGTAGTTTTACTAAATGCAGACCAACCCAAGCTATATGACGTGTAAACCATGAAGTACTCAAAATATTCATCCAGTATCCCTATAATAATTATTGGGGGTCTATCATGATGTGTTTGCCCTAAATCCAGAAAATCATATTTTTTCTAATTTATCTGGTTGTTTATTTAATTATTCTGGTAATCCAAAAACCCCAAGTTTGAACATGATGTAGCAACACCAGACAAGTAAATGCTCCATATAATTTATGTTAAATATAATATGACTATTAAACATAAAATCCAAAATTTCTCAACTCTTCAATAAGATTTATGCCACTAATTAATTAATTCAATAAAAACACAATAAATGGAAATAAATAGAGAAGTGCCCTAAATATTATCCAACAATTACAGAAAATTTACCAAGGCTATAGTATGATCTTAAATCCTCACTGTCCAACTGTCATAGCATTTTAAATTAGGTTAATCATGATTTTATCAAAATCAACCTTAGGGGCAATACAAGGATTATAACTACAAGTATAAGCTAATTTCTTCCAAACACCCTACAATACTTTCCAGAGGCTCTTACTGACCCTAAGACTGCTCTACCCAAGTTTACTCACTGTTCAATAAGTTTTAGTAACATATTTTATCTCTACAATGTTTGTGCCCTAAACGAGGGTTAGGGTTTAGAGGGGTCTACCCTTTCCCAAATCCCATAATATTTTTAGCAGATGGCTTTAGGTAACCTAGCATTCTCCCTACCAAATATCAAGCTAAATTAGGGTAATTTGACCTCATCCCCTTCACAAGGCATAAAAGTCCTTCCTTAGGGTTTGACCTTAAGTCCTAAGGCAAATTCACTCCAATCTACCCTCCTTTTCCAGGAGTGGGTGATAGAAGTCATGTCTAGTCAGTGGCCCCAATTTCATCCTCTGTTGAGGTGAGATGGCCACTCAAAACCTAAATTTCCCATTTGACCAAAATGCCCCTATTATGGCAAGGCTAGTATTTGATTGTTTTCTACTCAAACCAACTTCAAATGAGGTGAAATCTTAACCAAGGCTTTATAATGACCCTAGGCTCCTCTGACCAGAATTTGAATGAGGTTGGATATTATTTGGACCCTAAGTTAAATTACCTAGTAAAATTAAATAATTTCCAAAACTATAGGAAATGTGTCCCCAAAAATTCTCAACTTTGGGCAGGACCTAGATATGGTCTAGGGTGAGTCTCTGACCAAATTTCAAGTCATTTGGACCAGAGATGAGTTGTGGGCGCCTATTTTAATCTTTGTCTTGTCTTAGGTATAGGCCCCACCAAAATGAGTGCCCTAGTCAAACCCGACAACCAAATTGGTTCAAACCAATTTTGGCTTGAATTAAACCCTTTGGGCTACAAATTTCATGTTGACTACTTCCTCTGGCTTAGCGTCCAGGTATTTTTAGTAATTAAAAACATTAAATGCAAAAAGTATGACAAAAATGAAATTAATATACACATAACCTATAGTTTAATATTAGGCCAGCACGAATCTTGGCACACTTTTGGTCGGCATCCCGTCATCGTCCCCGCGCGCCAACGGTCTAGATTCATCCTTCTTGGAGCACTTTCTACACGATGACGCCGGCCATCCGGCCACCTCCCTGGCCGGCCACCTCCACCACCAACTCTGTTGAGGTGGTGGCTGGCGCCAGGCGGCGGCACAACCGCCGGAGAGGCCTATTTCGGCGATCCCAAGAGTTCGTGTTTCACGGAAAAATCATGAAAACGCGAGCTTCAATCGGGCTCAATTGAGACAGATTTTCATTCTAAAAGATCCCTACGATTTATCCACAGTGAGAGAGGAAGGGGAGGACCTTGCTTGCGGCCTGGAGACACGTTGATCGCCGGGAAGCCATGGTGCTGGCAGCGTCGCTCGGGTTTCTGCAACTACACAGGGAAGTGACTCTAAATCGTCAGGGTGAGAGTCGAAGCGACTCCTTGGATCCTATTGAAGCTTTTAAAATCATCAGATGGGGAGGGGGGAGGGGGGTCATGGCATCAATGCCATTAATGGTCATGAATGGCTTGGCTCGGCCATGGTGATGCGGGGGGGGGGGGGGGGGGGGGGGGAGGGTGCGGTGAATCTGCCTTGGGGTGGCCAGGAAATGGCTGGAAACTTCTCCTCTCCTCTAGAAGAGTTGAATCCAGCCACCAAAGGTGGCCCTTGGCCTCCCCATGCATGAATGGCCTTCTCCTTCTACTTTCTCTCTTCTCCATTAAAGGGAAGATGTAGTTTTCTCTCTCCTGGTCATCAAGGCCGAATTTTTGGTGTCTCCTCCAGCCTATTGGCAGCCCACTAACTCATAATAATAATAAAAATGAGGTTAGCCCAAGTGGGGGAAATGGGTTGAGCTTGCGTTAGCCCATTTAGGCTAATTTGACCTAACAATAGAATAGAGTTGACCTTGGTCAACATGACCATTTGGGTTGACCACAATGGGTCCTTAGTGACTCATTGGACTCCCTTAAGTTCTAGGAATGGTTGGGTAGTGTTGTCTTGGCACTTTGGAGGTCAACTACCCTTAGGAAGGGTACTTTGACCAAATTAGGGCTAGAGTTGACTTTAGTCAACATAGACTCTTGGGTTGACCCAAATGGTTTCTTGGTGACCCATTGGTCTCACTTTAGGGTTAGGAGGTCATGGGTGGGGTCCACTTGGCTAGAGGAAGGTCAATTGACCCTAAGTAGGCTAGTTTGACCCATTTAGGGTTAGGGTTGACTTAGGTCAACTTAACCACTTTCACTGCCCACAGTAGGTCCTTAGTGACCCTATGGACTTCCCAAGGTGTTTGGGGTGTTATGGTAGGGTCCTGGGATCAAGGTGTAGCCCTAAGGTCAGACCGTAGGTTTAAATGTTGAGGCTGAGCTATATGCAGACCAAGGTGATTTTTACCTTGGCCCTTGTTCACTTAGTCCTTTGAGATTTTGATTGTTTTGTCATGACCTAGTCATGACAAAACAAAACCCTAGGGATCTAGTTATTTGGGGGATGTTACATTACTCAATAAGTAAAAAAGCAGCTGGTCTTCATCTTCCTCGCCATTGCTGCCGAAAAAAAGCTTGAAGTCTTCCAGTAGAAAAAGTTCCATTAGTTGTAGCATTTTCTTTTGCTACAACAAGACCAGAAATACTTCTGATAAATAAAGCAAGGATAGTGTTAGGTCCATTGTTCCCAATGTCCTTGATTTATGAGAAGTCAAACAGGTAAATGTCACAGACATTAAATGTATTTGATGTGCATTTGAGTTCTTGAGTGCAGGTTAGTCGATATCATATTGATTGGTCATGTGGACACAAGAAGTAGTTGCTGGACATAACACAAAAATCAATTAAGTACGCAGACGTTGAGTGAAGCAAGCTCACTCAACGCCAGAGGTATGAATTCAATAATTATCTAGTAAAAATTTGCCTAAGTATAAAAGCATTGAGTGTAGTCTACTCACTCAATGCTATATACCGCTAGGACGTTGAGACTATCTCAGCCTAACTGAAAGATAGCCAAAAAGGATGGCTAAGTACAAAAGCGTTGAGTGTAGTCTACTCACTCAATTGCATACAACAAAAGGCTGTGAGTCAAGCTGAGTCAGTCTAAGCGTAGAAAAATTGGCTAAAAATGTGGCCAAGTCCACAAGTGTTGAGTGTGGTCTACTCACTCAACGCCATATAGCTCAAAGCGTTCAGTGTTGCTATGCCAGTCTGAAAGTGCAGCTAGATCTGATATACTCTAGAGGGGGTGAATAGAGTATATGGTGCTTTGAAAGTTTTTACAATAATTGTTGTAATATGAGTGAGCAGGGAAGCAATTAAAAATCTAATCACAGAACTAAGTTAAACAAAAGCTAATCACAGAATAATCAAGGCCAGAAACAAAAATAAAAACAAGCAAAACCAGAAGACACAAGGAAATATAGTGGTTCCCCTAAACTTGGGTACATCCACTCTTCTACCACCCTAGGTAGGAATCCACTGCAGGATGAGTTGATCAGGTGTCCTGGGCACCAATAAGCTTTTGATAAGGTGCTCAAAAACCAAATCAGATTTTTTGATCAGGTGTCTTGCCACTAATGAGCTTTTGACAAGGTGCTCAAAAACCAAGCTCAAACTTTTGAAGGGAGTTTGAGAAACCCTTTATAGAGAGGGGGTGAGAGAGTGATGGAAGTCTTCTCTTTCTCAAACAACTGAGAAGACTATGTGGATTGTTGATGTCAAAGCTCCCCCTGAATCCTGGAGATCTTCAGGAAGAAAAGCTTTGCTGAGGGTGATAGGCCTTCAAAGATTGAACTCCAGCAATAGATGATTTCAGCAGTAGCTGAAATGTTGAATGTCTGGAGCCTTGAAAAATGTTGGCCTTGAACACTTTGAAACTAAAGAGATCTGAAGATTTCTGAAAAGATTGATCTCCTTGGATGAGTGTTCTTGAGAATTCTTTGAGACAGAAGATTTTGTTGAAGATTATTGATTTTTGTCTGTGTGTCTGTAATCTGTGTGATCTGTCTCTTTAGATTCAAAAATTCTCTTCTTTTATTCTCTGGTACTGAACAAAAACATTCTCTGAGAAGAATAGCCGTTGGCCAGCATTAATTGCATCCTTAATTGCAAAATCTCTTCTGGAGGAAAGTCCATGAAATATTCCTTGAAACTTGGTCCAGAAATGAATGAAAATGGCTAGGAAATCTCTAAATTAATTGCAGAATAACTCCTTAACTGATTTGAATTTGAATCTAGAAACATCCTTGAAGTTATCTGAAAACGTCGAACTGAGCTCTGCTATCGTCGAGCTGAGCTCAGCGATCTAGAAATATACAGCAGCAAAATATCGTCGATCTGAGCTCAAAGATCGTCGAACTGAGCTCAGAGATAAAGATCCAAAGCAGAGTCAAAATCGTCGACCTGAGCTCACCGATCGTCGAACTGAGTTCGACGATATGATGAAGTTGAGCTCAGCGATCGTCGAATGGAGTTCGACGATCTGTCGAAGTTGAGCTAGACGATCGTCGATCGGAGTTCGACGAATCGTCGTGCTGAGCTCGACGATATGACTTAGTCTCCAAACAGAAAATCCTGGTCTTCAGGGCAGCTTCCAAACCTAGACTTCTAACCCTTAGACTCAATTCTAATTGACCTATTGAGCTATACAGGAGGTCAAGCATTGATTCCTAGAGACATAGTGATCCTGACCCAAATTAGTAATAGGGTGTTCCAACAATCTCCCCCTATTTGGGTTAGGATTACTATTTACAAACTTTGGAAAAATTTAAATAACAACATACAAGCAGCCAAACAGAAAAACAACAAGCTAGACATTGCAGAACCACAGAGATATATAACATCCAGATAATCAGAAATCTCGGAGAATGTCACCTTACATTATCATTTCTTTTCTTTGCCCTTAACAAGTTTGATCTCTCTGTTAGGATTGAGGGCTTCTTTGTTTGATCTGGTATCATCTGCTGCACCTAAATATGTTTGCTTTTTAGGCCTGGGAACTACAGCTTCAGGATGTAATTCCATATACCTGTCAGAATCAAAGAACTTGCTTGATGCATATCTTTCTAGCTCTTTTTGTCTCTGTTCAGACATTGTTGAAATGTTAGATGAGTCTTTTCCTTGCTCTCTAGCCTTTTTGATCTGATCCAGTGCAGCTAGTTCTTTTAATCTGGCAGTCCAAGCAGCTGGATTGTATTCAGGATCCTCAAAAGGTATAGGAGGCTCATATCTGTTAGAGGGATTGTCTTGAGGAGGACTGGATGACACAGTTTCTTTCAGCTTATAAGGGAAAGGACCAGATGTTGTATCAGTTGAAATTTGTCTTTCCCTGGAATATGGGTGTTGCCTTGAGTAACCTTTGGAGTAGACTTGAAGATCTCTTTGATTTCCTCTGTATCCTCCTCTCCTAGAATGAGAACCCCTGGATTGGCTTTCCCTATAGTAAGATCTGGCATGAGGCTGATAGGGGGCCTGACTTCTGGCTGGGGGTTGAGCTGCAGAGCTTCCACCTGCACCTGCATCAGGAGGAGGTGGTGGAGGAGGATGAGAGTGTTGGAATTGAGAGGAACCCTTTTCATATTTTCTCTTCTTTTTCATTGCCTTCAGTTGGTTTTTGGAGTACTGCATCCAGTGCTCAGTAATAGGGTAGTCATGTAGAATGTAGTATGGAATATCATTGTTGTCTTTGACTTTAGCAGGAGGTACTCTCTTCATGGCTTTGCTCCTTGCCTTTCTTTTCCTAGCAATGGTAGCAGAAGAGTCATCAGAGTCTGTTCTAAATTTATCACTTTCAGAACTCTGGTCATCATAAAGAGCATCTATTTTCTTCATTAAGTCCTTCTTGAGCTGTACAGAAGCAGATGAGGCAACAGATGGTGTAGCAGCAGATGTTGAAGCAGAAGCAGAAATGACAGCAGCAGATACAGTAGAAGCAGCTATAGGCTCTGGAGAAGTGACAACAGCAACAACTTCACTAACAACAACATCAACAGGAGGAATATCATCAGAAACTGTAGAAGGCTCAAACTCAGGTGCCTCTGACATAAGAATTTCCTTGGAAATTGGTTCAACAGTAATGACAGAAACTTCAGCAGCAGTATCAGAAAGTTCAGCAGCAGTAAGGGCAACAATATCAGAAGCAACAACAATGCTTTCTTCAGAAGAAGTAGCAGCATACACTGAATTGACAAAGGAGGTGATGATGCTTAGGTCACAGCAAGAAAATGGCACAAGTGCCTTGGATAGATCCTCTGGAGGCTGGACAGCAGTTATCTCTGGCAGACAGCTGAAGTATGCAGAATCAAAAGTTGAAAGCAAAGACCTGAGGTCTATTGCAAGGATTGCAGCAGGAGGAACTTGTGCTTGAGACACAGCAACAGCAGCAAGAGGAGGAGCTGAAGAAGCAGCAATAACAGCAGCAGCAGCAGCAGACAGGCTCAAAGAAACAACAGCAACAGCAGCAGCAAGAATGCTCACTTCATAGGGCATCTCCCCCTGCCTAGATTCAGACAAGGCTGGATCAAGGCACACTACTGTAGGGGCTGCCTGAGGGAATAGGGATGAGAGCCTGGCAGAGAGGGCTGCCACTGACAGGTGTAGTGGAGCCAAGGAGGTCTCCAACAGAACAGAGATCCTGGGGGCTAGCAACTCATACAACCTGTCAGCAAGTGCTGGAAGGTCTACTTGCTCAAGGATTACTGGAGCAGAGGTAGAAGATAGAGGAGCAGCTGATGGTGAGGGTAGTGGAGAGCTAGTGAATGGTGGAAGGGATGGCTGAGGTGTTGGTAAGGTGGAAATGGAGGACAGTGGGATGGAGATGGATGGGGTGAAAGTGGGTTGGTCAATGATTTGGTGTAAAAGGTCTTGAAACGAAGTGGAGGATGAGGGTAGCTCAGGAGGAGAGGATGGAGAGTCATCTATAAAGGAATCATCAATGAGGGTGAATGATGGAATGGAGGGTGATGAAGTGACATCTGGTGGAGGGTAGGAGAATAATGGATGGAAGTGGTCTTCTGGTGTTGGAAGAATATGTACTGGAGATGGTGTGGATGTTGGAGAGGGGATAGATATAATGATGGTGGATGGAGCTGGAATGGTAGATGGTATGGGAAGGGATGAAATTGGAGGAGGAGGAGGAGGAGGAGAGGCAATAACAACAGGCAGGTCATCTGCAGGGGCAGAGACCTGTGGAGAAGTGACTCTTAGAGTCCTTGTGCCTGAAGGAGTGCTGGAGGAGGGCCTGCTGGGCTTGCCGATTTGTCTGTCCCACTTTCCAAAGAGGGCACAAGACAGTCTCTTGGAAGCATTGATGTGAATTCTAGAGGAGACCAGCAAGGCAGGGCACCTGTGCTGCAGAAACACCCCAATGATCCTTCCAAAGTTGACAAAACTTTTGTTGATTTTCTTCTTGATAAGGTCAAAGAAGACTTCTCCCCAATTCAGATTTTTCTTATCTACAAGGGCTCCCATGAGGCAGAGCTGATACCTGGAGATTGTATCATGGGCAGAGTGCTTAGCCAGTAGCACTTTCCCAACAACATCTGCCATAAATCTGTATTCCACAGAAAGGTTCCTTTTGAAGAGCTTGCTAGGGTTGGCCTCTGAATGACCCATTCTGGAAAGCAGGTCAGAATACTCTTCTCCAGACATGTCAGTAGTATCTTCACCATTTCTCAACTCAAAAACTTCTGTTAAAATTGCTGGGGTTAAGGGTACCTGAGTTCCAGATATAGACCCAACAATGGTGTTGTTATCTTGATGTGGGCAGTATAGACCCATTCCTTTATCTCATCAGATGCCAGCTTGATCCTGGTGGTCATAATGGCAGTCAAGTTCTGGTCTTTGAATAATCCCAAAATATCTTGAAAAGCCTGGTCAGTTGTGCTGAAGGATTCCATGTCAATATCGAAACCAGCATCAAACTTCATGGCAGCAAGAACAGCAACAGACACGGCCATGGGTACCTGCAAAAATTCAACAAACAAAACGACCAAGTGCAGAACTGTTTGGAGGGAAAGAAAATTCTTGCAGAGAAATCAAAAGCGCAAAGGAGAACGACGGCGAAAAATGAATTTTATATTAGGGTTCGACGCAGAATTGGAAAGATCGTTGAACTCAGTTCGACGATCGAGGCTTCTAAAGGAATCTGAAGAGTCTTCAACATCGTCGATCTTCGTTCGACGATATTGGAGAGCGTCGAGCTCCGTTCGACGATCGTTCAGAGAACAAAATCGTTGAGCGCCGTTCGACGATCGTTGACCGGAAGAGATAGTTCATACTATCTGAGAGATGCTGAACTCAGGTTGACGATTTTGGAAATCGTCGATCTCCGTTCGATGATCTTGGGGCAAATCTTCGAGCGCAGTTCAGAGATCAGAAAAACTCTAGACACTAAGAAAAATCAGGATGTTTGCCTAGTCTTGGTCAATTTTTAAGCTTTCAAAATCTTGGATATTATTTAAGACTTCCTCCATCTAACATTCCTAACTGATTTAGGAAGAAGGTGTGTTTTTTTTCATCCAATGGCTTGGTGAAAATATCTCCCCTTTGTAAATCAGTTGGGATATATTGTAGTTCAATTTTATTCTTTTCAACATTATCCCTTAAGAAATGATGCCTAATCTCTATGTGTTTTGTCCTACTATGGAGGACTGGATTTTGAGCTATAGAAATAGCACTGGTGTTATCACAAAAGATTTTAGACTTCTCTAAGTTGTAGCCATAGTCTAGGAGTTGGTTTTGAATCCACAAGATTTGTGAACAACAACTGCCTGCAGCCATATATTCAGCTTCAGCAGTTGAAGTTGACACAGATGTTTGTTTCTCACAAAACCAAGAGACAAGTCTGTCACCAAGGAACTGACAAGTTCCACTGGTGCTTTTCCTGTCAATTCTGCATCCAGCATAATCAGTATCAGAGAATCCAGTTAAATCAAATGTTGAATCTTTTGGATACCAGAGACCTAGATTTGGACAACTTTTAACATACCTGAGAATCCTCTTTACTAATGTTAGGTGTGACTCTCTAGGGCTTACTTGGAACCTAGCACATATACATGTAGCAAATATTATATCTGGTTTACTAGCTGTAAGATACAGTAAAGAGCCAATCATTGCTCTATAAGTTATCTGATCAACAGGTTTCCCATGTTCATCAGCATCCAATACAGCATTAGTAGGCATGGGTGTTTTCATACAAGATGCTTCAGACATACCAAATTTCTTAACCAATTCATTTGCATACTTGGTTTGAGAAATGAAGATGCCTTCAGCATGTTGCTTGACTTGCAATCCTAGGAAGAAGGATAGCTCACCCATGCTACTCATCTCAAATTTAGAATGCATCAGGTTAGAAAACCTTCTGCACAATTTGGAGTCAGTAGAACCAAAAATAATAGCGTCTACATAAATCTGTACTAGTAGGGTTTGGGACTTATGGGTTCTAATGAAAAGAGTTTGGTCTACTCTACCCCTTGTAAAACCATTTTCGAAGAGAAAGCATGCTAGGGTCTCATATCATGCTCTAGGAGCTTGCTTGAGACCATATAATGCTTTATTCAATCTAAAAACATAATCAGGATAAGTAGGAGAGATAAAACCTGGAGGTTGTCTGACATAAACTTCCTCTTTGATATCTCCATTTAGGAATGCACTTTTGACATCCATCTGATATACCTTGAAGCCTTTGTGTGCTGCATAAGCTAAAAATATTCTGATGGCTTCCAATCTTGCAACTGGTGCAAAAGTCTGGTCGTAGTCTATTCCTTCTTCTTGAGAGTATCCCTGAGCAACTAGCCTTGCCTTGTTCCTTATAATTACTCCTTGATCATCCAGTTTGTTTCTGAATACCCATTTTGTTCCAACAATGGAATGATCCTTAGGCTTTGGCACTAGTTCCCATACTTTGTTTCTCTCAAATTGATGCAACTCTTCTTGCATTGCAATGATCCAGTGTGGATCTTGCTCTGCATCTTGAATGGACTGAGGTTCAATTTGAGATAGGAAGCAGGTGTGCAACAGGTTTTGGTTGACCTGATTTCTGGTTTGCACACCAACTGAGATGTCTCCAATTATTTGGGAAATTGGATGGTCTCTTGATGTTACTAAATCAACAGGGGGTGTTGATTGTTCACCAACCTGTGTTGTTGTTTCCTCTTGTGGTACAACAACTGGCTCTTCAAGTTGTTCTTCAATATGTTGAGCATTTTCTTCATCTTCACTGCTTTCATCCCTTTGAGTAACCTGTAACTTGTTCAGGTCTTCAACTAGAGAATGTTCCTGCAAGGGTTCTATGGTAGAAGAAATCTTCTCCTTGAAAGACATGTTAGTTTCATTAAAAGATATATGAACAGATTCCTCAATTTTTAAAGATGATTTATTATAAACCCTATAAGCCTTGCTGATCATGGAGTATCCCAGAAACAATCCTTCATCAACTTTAGCTTGAAATTTTGCTAAATATTTCTTGTCATTATTATGAATGTAGCAAATGCAACAAAAGACTCTAAAATAATCAACTTTAGGTTTCTTCCCTTTGAGTAATTCATAGGGAGTCTTTCCCTTTAGTTTATGTATCAAACTTCTATTCAACACATAGTTGGAGGTGTTCACTGCCTCTGCCCAAAAGGATAGAGGAAGGTGAGCATCTGACAACAATGTAGTGGCTGATTCAATAAGGGTTCTTTTTTTCCTTTCAGCTACCCCATTTTGTTGAGGAGTTCTAGGAGCTGAGAAAGTATGCCTGATCCCTTCACTCTGACAGAACTCTTGCATAAGAAGAGAATCAAACTCTGTCCCATGATTACTTCTGATCAGGGCAATGTGAGTATTGAACTCAATCTGTATACATTTGAGAAACTCTGTCAGACACTTAAAGTTATCAGACTTCTTCCTTAGAAAGAACACCCAAGTGAATCTGGAGAAGTCATCTACAACTACTAAAGTGTAGGATTTCCCTCCTAGGCTTTGTACTGTGATGGGTCCAAAAAGATCCATGTGTAACAGATACAATATCCTAGGTGAATCACTCTTATTAAGTGACTTAAAGCCTTGCAGAGTCCTTCCTTCTTGTAGGGGCCAGAAGGTAGTCCTCTAACAAGGTTGTCCTTGGATAGCCTAGCAATAGTTCTAAGGTTTAGGTGTACTAATCTCTTATGCCATAAAATATTTGGTCTACAGACAGAATTGAACAAGCAGATATCTACATCAGTTGAAAGAAAATCTACTAGATAGATGTTACCTTTCTTTTTACCTGTCAACACAGTTGTGTTGTCCTCTGACTTGATTTTGCATAAGGCTTTGCTGAAGGTCACCTGGTAGCCTTCATCACACAGCTGACTGATGCTAATTAGGTTGTGCTTCAGTCCTTCCACATAAGCTACCTTCTTGAAAGTTACTGATCCAATCTGGACTGCACCATATCCTTTAGTCTGTCCAAAGTTTGAATCACCAAAGATAACTTTGGGTCCAAGCTTGGCTCTAAAGGAAGTGAGGTTGTCCTTGTTCCCTGTCATGTGCTTAGAGCACCCACTATCCAAATACCATTGCTGGTTAGATGTTGGATAGGTCTTCACCTGCATATAAGACAATTCATTTGTTTTTGACCCAGTTTACCTTGGGCCTAGGTTGATAACCTTTAAATTCTGAAATAAAGGACATCCCAGGTTGACTCTTATATCCTTCAGGATGATATCTCATTGGAGGTATAATCCATTCAGTATAAGGGTTAAAGATTTGGGATGAAGGACCCTTAGGATTCAATTTTGATTTGCCCTTGAAAAATTTTCCAGAGCTCTGACCTCTGTTCGACGATCTTGGAGCTGCGTTCGACGATCTTGGGTCAGATCGTCGAGCTCCATTCGACGGTCGACTATGGCTGAGATCAGGTATTTGAGATCGTCGACCTGCGTTCAACGACTTTGGCTGAGATCGTCGATCTACATTCGACGATTTTGCCTGAGATCGTCGATCTGCGTTCGGCGATCGTCGATCTCTATTTGGCGATCGTCGATCTTCGTTCGACGATTTCTGCTGGAACTTAGTTTTCTGGGGCAGATCAGAATTTTTCCTAGCAACCTCTACAACTCCCTTTCCTTTGTCAGAAATGAATTTGATTGGAGTTGTTAGAACTATGGGTTGGCTAGATGAAGCACCCAAGCCCAGTGTACTATTGAATCTGGAGTTCACTATGCTTGTGATGTCCATCAGCTTGATGCTTCTCCCATTAAGGGATTCTTCAAGCTTCTTGGCCTCAGAGAGCTCACTTTTCAGTGAAGCTATCTGTTCCCTACAGCACTCCAACTCCTGAGAGAGTTTGAGGTTTTCTGACTTTAAAGTATTGTGTTCAGATAATTGATTTCTGAGAGAGATAATTTATTTCTCAGACTTTAGCAGGTCTAAACACAATGCTTTAAATTCAGATTTAAAATCCTCTGAATTAAAATCAAAAGAACCAATTACCTGATCTTCTTCAGGTTGAGTCTCTGAGTCTGACTCTGACTCCTCTTCTTCTGAATTGTGCTGTGAGGCATTGATTGCCATCATGCAGAACTCTTTCTCTTCTGCATCATCTTCATCATCACTAGAGCTGGATGATGCTTCTGACTCTTCTTCAGTCTCACTCCAGGATTCAGCAACAAACCCTTTTCTTGTATGTTTGTTTTTGCTTGATGAGGGTTTGCCATTGCCATTCCTTTTGGAGTCTTTCTCCTTTCTTCTTTTTTTCCTGTCCCTTCTGTCCTTGTTTTTGTTTTCTGGACAGTCAGGAACTATGTGCCCTGGCTTCTTGCAATCAAAGCAAATAATGTCTTTATTATTATTAATGGACTTGTCATACCTTGGCTTATCCTGCTCCTTGTATGATCTCCTTCTGAAGTCCTTTCTGGCCATCTTATAAAATCTTTTGGCCAACAGACTGAGCAGTTCATCATTGCCTGTGACTTTGTCTTCAGGCAGATCTTCAGTTGCCTTGAAGGCTATGGTCTTCTCTTTTCTTGTGGCTTGTGAGGCAGCCTTCTGTTCTTCTTCTCTATTTTTGATGAGTAGCTCATAAGATTTGAGCTTACCCAATAGAGCTTCAGTGGTGATCTCATTCAGACTTTTGGCATCCTTAATTGGCCAGATTCTTGAATCCCAAGTGCTAGGGAAGCACATTAGAATCTTGTCATTGAGTTAAGTTAGAGAGATCTCTTTGTCCAATGTCCTGAGTTCACTGACAATTATACTTAGCCTGTTGTACATGTCTCCCACTAACTCAGTTTCTCCCTTCTTGAAATTCTCATATTGAGAGATGAGATGGGATCTCCTATCCTTTCTCTCATCAGCTGAGCCTGAGACTATTTCTGAGAGTTTGTCCCAAATTTCCTTTGCTGAATTGCATTCAGCCACCTTTTGAAATATGTCATCAGACATTGTCTGGGCCAAGATGTTCATAGCCTTGGCATCAGCTACCTTCCATCTCTTGATATCAGCATCTGTTCCTGATGGAGGTGGAACAGCATTTGTACTTGTGTTCTCTGGGGGTCTTGGACACACTGTCAAAACAGAGTTAAAAATATCTTCGTCAATAGAATTCATGTACAGTCTGATCCTTGCTTTCCAAAGTGCAAACTTGGATAGATTGCACACTGGAGGTCTGGTGCTAGCATAATCTTTGTTTTGGGCCATGATTTATGAAAGCAAAATCTAATAATAAAATACAAAAGAAAGCAGATCTAACTTGGGATCTTTGGGTTCAGGTGTTAGCCTGTACAACCAATCAGGTATGGTATGTTTAACCAACCTCCCTCTGATACCAATTGAAAGTGCAGCTAGATCTGATATACTCTAGAGGGGGGTGAATAGAGTATATGGTGCTTTGAAAGTTTTTACAACAATTGTTGTAATATGAGTGAGCAGGGAAGCAATTAAAAATCTAATCACAGAACTAAGTTAAACAAAAGCTAATCACAGAATAATCAAGGCCAGAAATAAAAATAAAAACA
The DNA here is from genome assembly GCA_039583875.1 of Platanthera guangdongensis. Classification (NCBI taxonomy): domain Eukaryota; kingdom Viridiplantae; phylum Streptophyta; class Magnoliopsida; order Asparagales; family Orchidaceae; genus Platanthera; species Platanthera guangdongensis. Next base: position 75,442,972 of record CM077163.1, on the reverse strand, counting down.
AGCAAAACCAGAAGACACAAGGAAATATAGTGGTTCCCCTAAACTTGGGTACATCCACTCTTCTACCACCCTAGGTAGGAATCCACTGCAGGATGAGTTGATCAGGTGTCCTGGGCACCAATGAGCTTTTGATAAGGTGCTCAAAAACCAAATCAGATTTTTTGATCAGGTGTCTTGCCACCAATGAGCTTTTGACAAGGTGCTCAAAAACCAAGCTCAAACTTTTGAAGGGAGTTTGAGAAACCCTTTACAGAGAGGGTGTGAGAGAGTGATGGAAGTCTTCTCTTTCTCAAACAACTGAGAAGACTATGTGGATTGTTGATGTCAAAGCTCCCCCTGAATCCTTGAGATCTTCAGGAAGAAAAGCTTTGCTGAGGGTGATAGGCCTTCAAAGATTGAACTCCAGCAATAGATGATTTCAGCAATAGCTGAAATGTTGAATATCTGGAGCCTTGAAAAATGTTGGCCTTGAACACTTTGAAACTAAAGAGATCTGAAGATTTCTGAAAAGATTGATCTCCTTGGATGAGTGTTCTTGAGAATTCTTTGAGACAGAAGATTTTGTTGAAGATTATTGATTTTTGTCTGTGTGTCTGTAATCTGTGTGATCTGTCTCTTTAGATTCAAAAATTCTCTTCTTTTATTCTCTGGTACTGAACAAAAACATTCTCTGAGAAGAATAGCCGTTGGCCAGCATTAATTGCATCCTTAATTGCAAAATCTCTTCTGGAGGAAAGTCCATAGAAATATTCCTTGAAACTTGGTCCAGAAATGAATGAAAACGGCTAGAAAATCTCTGAATTAATTGCAGAATAACTCCTTAACTGATTTGAATTTGAATCTAGAAACATCCTTGAAGTTATCTAAAAACGTCGAACTGAGCTCTGCTATCGTCGAGCTGAGCTCAGCGATCTAGAAATATACAGCAGCAAAATATCGTCGATCTGAGCTCAAAGATCGTCGAACTGAGATCAGAGATAAAGATCCAAAGCAGAGTCAAAATCGTCGACCTGAGCTCACCGATCGTCGAACTGAGTTCGACGATATGATGAAGTTGAGCTCAGCGATCGTCGAATGGAGTTCGACAATCTGTCGAAGTTGAGCTAGACGATCGTCGATCGGAGTTCGACGAATCGTCGTGCTGAGCTCGACGATATGACTTAGTCTCCAAACAGAAAATCCTGGTCTTCAGGGCAGCTTCCAAACCTAGACTTCTAACCCTTAGACTCAATTCTAATTGACCTATTGAGATATACAGGAGGTCAAGCATTGATTCCTAGAGACATAGTGATCCTGACCCAAATTAGTAATAGAGTGTTCCAACACAGTCAACTCCAGAAAAATGTTGAGCAAAAATTTGACTAAGTTCACAAGCGTTGAGTGTAGCTTACTCACACAACGCCAGATAACAGAAAAATTCTGTTAAGTAGTTTGGCGTTGAGTGGAGCTTACTCTCTCAACGCCAAGGTAAAAGACCTTGAGTGTAGCTTACTCTCTTAACTCCAGATAACATAAATTTTGTTAATTTGTTTGGCGTTGAGTGGAGCTCACTCTCTCAACGCCAAGGCACAAAAATGTTTGCTAAGGCAAAAAAAGCGTTGAGTGAGGCAAGCTCTCTCAACGCTCTCGACGGTCTCAACGCCTTGAAGCAGAATTTTGGCTAAGTCCAAACGCATGGTTAGCTTGGCTTTGGGTGAGCTCAGATTCATGGACCTGAGCTCAACGTTCGTCGAAATGAGCCTGGTGTTCGTCGAACTGAGTTTAACAAAACGTCGAGCTAAGTCTACAGTTCATCGAACTGACTTTATGATTTTGTCGAGCTTAGCTTCGTCAAACTGAACTCATCATTCGTCGAAATGAGCCCACAGTTCGTCGAACTGATTTTTATGCTCTTGTCGACTAAGCTTGTCGTTCGTCAAATGGAGCTCATAGTTCGTCGAGCTCAATACCTAGATAGACAGAATTTTGTCTAAGTGTTGTGGTGTTGAGTGATTCCTACTCACTCAATACCTTTAGTACTAATGATTGAATTTTGGCCAAGTCCACAGATGTTGAGTCATGCGGACGTCAGCAAAGTCAAAAGTGAACCTAAATTCAAAAGTTACGGAAATTTTGCCAAAGACATTGACGGGCCAGCTGTTGCTATCTTATGCAATTTCCAAGGATTATTTCATCAGCAAGTGTTGGGGCGCACTCACAGTAAAGAGCCGTTGAATCGGGAATTAATGGAAAGCGTGGGCTGATTGGCTAAATCTCGGCCATCAATCCTGGTGGTGGGACCCACTGCTCAATCGGCCAAAGATATAAAGAATCAGATCATCGAATCAAGCAGTAAATTCCTTGTCTAGGTTTTCTGAAAATGAAAGTGCGCCTGAACGTCATCTTCTTCCTCGCCATTTTTGTCGAGCCCGAAGAAGTTGTTATGTACAGAGAACCTTGCCGGAAAAGAGATAGCTAAAGCAATCCCCATCTACAACAGCAGGATCTGAAGCTTGCAGACCTACAAGTTTTGTAGAGAAAAAGGAAGTTGTTTGAAGAGAGATTCAACTGCCTATATATTGTCTTCAACAACAATATCTTGGATCTGATATCTGCTCAGTCCAAGAAGAAGAAGACACGGAGCTTGCTCTAGTGTCTTAACATCTCATTCTTTACTTCTATTTTCTGTAAAGATTCTTAGTGAATCAGGAGTTATAAGCTTGTTATATAAAGGCTGAGGTCTTAGTGACCTATGTGTTTTGACTTTGTGCTAGGTGATAGGTCTTTGTGAACTGGGTTGGCTTGGTGCCTTAGTTGTTGGTCTGTATGACCTGTGTGGTCCTGCAGGATCGGTGCTGTAAGTTGTTAAGAAGCTGAGCTCTGGAGGGAGAGCCGAATCTAACACACTGTTAGATAGGCGCAAAGGGACAGTGGATGTACCCAAGATTGGGGAACCACTATAATTTTGTTGTATCGTCTGAGAATAATTTTGAAAGCTGATCAAATCTAATCAACAGACATAGTAATCTAACAAACAAATTAGAAAACTTAAATAAGAGACAAAAATCTATTAACCCCCCTGTAGGTGTAAAGCTAGCATTGAAAACAAGACTTTCAAGTGGTATCAGAGGGAGGTTGCTCTTTAAAGGCTTAATAGTCTGAGTAGATCTCCAAGGTTAGCTAGAAGTCTGTCTCCATGGGTTTAGGAATGACCAATAGGGAGCTGAGTGCTGTGAGACTTCCAATCTGTAGGAAGGAAGATTTTGGCATCTAGAAAGCAAGGGTGAGGCAGTTCATGGAAGTTGCTGACCCTAGGATGTATATTACAGTTGAAGAAGGACCATTCATCCCTATGAAGGTCTCGGTACTGGATGCCAATGTCAAGACCCCCAAAATATATGATGAGATGACCATGGATGAGTTGGCCCTGACCTCAATAGACAAGAGGGCAGAGAATATCATTATGAGTGTTGAAGCCAAAAACTATCCTCAACGATAGTTCGGACCTTAGGGTGTGCCTGAAACCTACTTCTCCCCAACCTCGACCCAAGACAAGTTACAAAGAACTGGAAACTGACCCAAAGCCCCAGCTGGGAGGTCCCTCCACTAACCCGGAAGTTCTCTGAGCACTTCCCCTCCAAAGCCAATTGATGGGCTAGGAGTACCTCAGAAAGCTCTAGAAGGCAAAATGAGAATATCAGGAAATCTGCCTTTTGAGATATCCTGTGGGTCTATTTATCGATTTTTAATATCTGGTCTGCAAAAAGCGTACTTTTGCTACCCTAGAATTACTAAGATGCCCCTAGACTGGTCTGACAATAGTGAAACTCCGTTGTTCTGAGGAGCTAAATGCAGACCAAAGATATTTAGGTAATTTCAGGTCGGGGTCCCACCTGGAGGAAGCTCTTCCTGCTGAGCTCTGCGGGAACCCGGCTTACCCCGAGCACAAGTCATCATGCCTACCACGGGCGGGAACCAAAGGCTGACAGGAGCGTTGAGTGGAGAAGCATCAGTCAATGCCAAAGGCTGACGGGAGCATTGAGTGGAGAAGAATCATTCCACGCCAAAGGCTAGCAGGAGCGTTGAGTTGAGAAGCATCACTCAACGCCAAAGGCTGGCAGGAGCGTTGAGTGGAGCAGCATCATTCAATGCCAAAGGCTGCTGGGAGCGTTAAGTGGAGAAGCATTGATGAATTTTAAATATACCTATTTTTATGTACATTACTTAAGTCGTTTTCATTTATTTTTGTCATTTCTACTTGTTTTTATTCAATAAAATGCTCCTATTTTTGTAAATATTATACTAACTTATTTTATTTTATTTTTCAGGAAAAAATCAAAATCTGCAATTAAAATGCCATGTCACGCCCGTGACATATTGGTCACGCCCGTGACCCGGGCGTGATAGCTCAAAATCCCGTGAAGCAGCCAATTTTGAAGAGAAAAGCCTGACACGCCCGGCCACACGCACGTGTCCATCCGACACGGGGCGTGACCAAGCCCGTGTCTATCCCGCTCGATGATTTCAACTCGATTTTCGTCGACCCAAGAGGGACACGCGCGTGTCCAATGAGCGCCACGCCCGTGTCAGCCCGACATGCCCCGTGCCGAAGCCCGTGACCATCTCTCGACAATTTCCGCTCGACGTTTGTCGAGTGTCGACTCAAACGACATGCCCACCATCACGCCCGTGACTTGGGGCGTGACTGCTCCACCTCGCCTGACAAACTGCCGCCGGCGAATCCCGAAGTCAACAACGCCTTTAAGCGCCGAACGACATGCCCACCGTCACGCCCGTGACCTGGGGCGTGACCGCCGCATTTTCGGCCGCAAAGTCAAATCACCGTCAAATCTGTCAGATCGCCGAATTCTGCTATAAAATAGTGCTGACACGCCCCCCGACACGCCCGTGTCGGAGGGCGTGTACTTGGAAATTTTTGCCTATAAAAAGGCAGCTGCTGTATGAGTTCAGGGTTCCAAAAATCCGAATCATTTTGATGTATAAGGGCTGCCGTTGGAGCTGCTTTAGTGCTATATAAGGATTCTCTTCCCCCCTCCTTTTGAAGCTTGTTTGTTTAAGCTCATGTAATCAACTTCTTTTATTAATAAAATAGATATTTTTCTCATCCTTATATGCTCTGAATTTTCTCTAAAAGCCTCCTTTTCATCAATCTTATATACTTTCATTTTCATTTTCATAATGCGTGTGTGCGTGTATGAGCTTAAAATTGCAAAAATTATGTTTTAAAACGAAATGTTCTTGTTTTCCTTTCAGTTATAACAAAATTTATAGCCGTTATTATGGCCGATTTCATTCTCAAACTCTTAAAAATTGGTTAGACTTAGGATTTTCATGCTTTAAAATGCGTTCTTATAAACTTGTAAAACGTTAAACAGGTGGTTTTCATCCCTCATAACTTAGCTTTTACTTTGTTTTAATTATAAAACTATTGCTTATTTTTAGCTTACTCCCACTTCTTAAACCATTTTACAAGGCTATAGGAATGTATAAATTGTTTTTTTTTCATCAACTTTCATTTTAAGTAATTACAAAAAATATTTTCGCTCGAACAATTTTTATTTTCACTTTTTAGGCATTTCTATCAAAATCTAACGGTAAAAATGTAAACGTTTTAATTTTTCAGGCACTTGCCTTTCTCACTTTAATTTGAAAACTTTTTGCTCAAACAATTTTTATTTTGCCTTTTTATGCATTTCTACTGCATTCCAGCGGTAGAAATGCAGTCATTTTAATTTTTCGATAACTTTGTTTTTCTTATTTCTCGCCCGAGTGCGTGAGTGTATGATATAATCTTTATCGTCTTAGTTAATTCATGCAAGTGTGTGTGTGTGTGTGTGTGTGTGTGTGTGTTTATTTATGTCGAGTGCGTCAGTAGTTATATTCAAGTAGAGTGTGTGTGTTGTTTTTATTTTGCCGCATACTCATTTGAGTTAATTGGCTGGATTTTATTCAAGTAGAGTGCGTGTGTTGTTTTTATTTTTCCGCCTACTCATTTGAGTTAATTGGCTGAATTTTATTCAAGCAAGTGTTTGTAGCTTTTATTTTTCCGCCTACTCACTTGAGTTAAATGGCTGGACTGTATTTTCAGTCCTACTCGTTTGAGTAGGACTTGTAATTTTCATTCTTTATTTTTCTGCCTACTCACTTGAGTTAAATGGACGGACTTTATTTCCCGCCTACTCGTTTGAGTAGGATTTGTACTTGCATGTATTTTCGCCTACTCGTTAAGAGTTAAATGGCGTGTCTTTAGTTCCCTGTAAATATTTGAGAAAGCCCTGTAATCGCATTTATTTTCTCCTACTCGTTTGAGTAGGACACGCTTTCATTTCAGTCCTACTCATTTGAGTAGGACTTGCAATTTTCAGCATTTATTTTCCGCCCCCACTCGTTTGAGTGGGACTTGCAATTTCAATTATGCAATTTTCAGCTTTTATTTCCCGCCCTCACTCATTTGAGTGGGACCTGCAAATGTCAATTATGCAATATTCTCTTATGTGTAACTTAGTTTTATTTCTGTCTCTTGTTATATGTTTGAATGAGTGCGGGTGTGCTTATTTATAATAACTTTTCTAATGTTAGGATATTTTACTTTTCTTCTTATTTTCTTTATAAGCTTTCAGGGAATAGTTTAGAACGCTCGCACAACCAAACATATAAGCTATCCCCATTCCGATGAGTGGCTAATTGCTTTTAGCCCTCAGTATCGAAGAGCTTTGGGATCTAAAATGTTTTAAATAACCAAATGTCTAATTTTTAATTTAATTAAAAACTTAAGGTTTGCCCCGGGTTAACGATGCGTAGACCCACATATCGATGTGTGTGCTCTATTTCCGTTATCCATACGCTAGCTAGCTGAGAGGCCGTGCGTATGGACAGATCACCCCTGGGTAGATAGAGTTCCGCACTAACCCTCGAGAGAGGAGGCACGCTAACTCTACCGAATTGGGTTCCCCACCCAATAGCGGGGTTCTTAGCGTACTGCGGGCATTAAGAGGAATCCTTCGTCGGACGAGAGCCCGGTCGAATAGCCTAATGTCTAGGTGAGCGATATTCCTAGAGATAGGTTAGCTCATTATTTTGAACCTCCGCGGCCAAGTTTCCGCTTTAATTAAATTGAAACATTAGATATCTAGTTATTCAAATCTATTTTTAATCCTAACGCAATTCTATACCGGGAGTTATCTCTTCATCGACTATTTTCTTAAATCTATTTTCGTTCATATTTTACTTAAAACCCTCAACTTCTATTTCTGTAAAATAATAGTGTTTTCGGAGGAGTAGGGGTAATCAACCCATTCCCGGGAATAATACGACCTCGGTATTCTCCCGAATATCGAATACTACTTGCGATAGGTGCACTTGCCTCATCTAGCAAGCCCGCGGAGATCGACTCACCGAACCAACCACAGTAATAGTCTGTTCGCGGGCCAATCAAGTTTTTGGCGCCGTTGCCGGGGAATTCTCTTTGAGTTGTTATTCGAAATCCGAACTCTATTACTTTTACTTTTATTTCTAAAAACTAAAAAAAAACTTAAAAACTTTTCTTCAAAATCCAAGAAAGAAGCTAATTTTCTGCTTTCTCTTTTAGGGTGTCTGTCCAGTGGATAGCCTTTGGAGTCCGAAAATTTGTATTTCGATCCTGAGATCGAATGCTCGCTTGCGCGTATTCGGTCTCAACGCCGCAATCCCTCTTTGGATCCCGAAGAATCCATCGAGAACCCTCTGCCGTTGTTATGGCCGACCCCAATCTGAACGCGGCCGTTGAGCGTACAATGTCATATTACGCCTGACCAAATTTGGACGATACTGGGTCCAGTATTGTTTGCCCGACGGTGGCGAATAATAATTTTGAGATCAAATCGAGCGTTATCCAAATGATCCAAAATGCCGTGCAGTTCGATGGACAGCAGGATGAGGACCCGAACGTTCATTTGTCTAGTTTTTTGGAGATTTGCGATACTTTTAATATCAAAGGCGTCACTGATGACGCCATTCATTTGCGCCTTTTTCCATTCACCCTCAGATCCAAAGCTAAGGCGTGGTTGAATTCCCTCCCACGAGGATGTATCACCACCTGGGCCGACCTTGCGGAACGGTTCTTAACGAAGTTTTTTCCGCCCGCCAAAACTGCAAAGTTGTGGGCGGACATTTCTTCGTTCGTGCAGAACGATTCTGAGTCTCTTTTTGAGACTTGGGAATGCTTTAAGGAATTCCTCCGCAAGTGTCCGCACCACGCGCTGCCTGCGTGGTTGCAGGTCCAAATCTTCTACAATGGGCTTAACTATCAGACGCGTCAAATGATTGACGTGGCTGCCGGGGGTACCTTGAATAATAAGACCCCTGAGGCTGCCCAAGCTCTTATTGAAGAGATGGCTATGAACGCCTACCAATGGAACGTCCCTCGGGGATGTCCCAAGCAGGTGGCCGGCCTCTTCGAAGTCGATGCCACTGCCCACTTATCCCTTCAAGTTGAAAGGCTGACGAGGCAGGTGGCGGAGATGTCTACTGCCTCCACCACTCCGCCTTGGGCGATTCCCCCTAATGCCGGCGTAGCAAATGAATTCGTAGACTATGTGGGAAATGCTGGGCGACCTTCCTTCAACCCCAACAACAACCCTTATAGCAATACCTATAATCCGGGTTGGAGCAACCACCCCAACTTCTCATGGAGCAATGCGAATAATGCACAGCGCCCCCCCAATCCTTTCGCGCCCGGATTTCTGCCGCCTCCCCCTCTTCCAAAACCCTCCCCGATGGAGGATAATTTTTCTAAATATATAGCTTCCAACGAGACAAATATCCGGAACATCACCGGATCGCTAAAAAACTTAGAACTCCAGGTTGGACAGCTAGCGCGAATGATGTCTGAGCGCGCGCTCGGGGCACTGCCGGGAAACACGGAGCGCAATCCGCTAGAAAATATCAACGCTATAACCCTCCGTAGAGGAAAGGAGGTGATCGATCCAAAACGGACCGATCCTCAGGGTTCCTAAACTGCACCTTCCGCACCTCCTATCAGAAAAGCTTCTACCCCCCCTCTCTTTCTTTTCTTTGTATATATTGTCTTACCTGTTTTGTTCCGCATACTTACGTTACAACATTGGGAACAATGTTAGACTTAAGTATGGGGGTGTTTTCTCGCTTTCTTTTTCGCATTTCTATTTTCTGCACTGTATTTCTATTTTCTTCACTGTCTTTCTATTTTATGCACTTTAAACATAAAAAATATATGAAAAAAACAAAAAAATATAAAACTAACAAAAAAATTGAAAATGAAAACAAAATCCCAAAAACTTAAGTTTTTTTTTCTATCTTTAAAATGCTTTCTTTTCTATCTTTTTAAACCAAAAACCCCAAAAACATTGTAAAACAAAAAATTCAAAAAAAAAAATTTAAAACACAAACTCCAAAAAAATTAGAAAACCAAAATTTCAAAAAAATTTTTGTTTCATTTTGTACAAATCTGTGTAAATATTTTTGTAAATAATCTTCTCTCCCCCTTCCTTCTCTCTCTCATTCTTGTGAATACCGTTTCTTTTTCTCGCACTTTCCGCAAAACCTTAAAAATCTAAAAAAAGTTAATAAGTTCAAAAAATTTCAAAAAAAAAAGGAAAACTAAACAAAAATTCAAAAAATTTTGAGTAAAACAAAACCAAAATAATAAAAAAGGAGATAATAAATAAAAAACACAAAAAAATGATGAAAAAACTCTAAAAAACTCCAAAAAAATATAAAAATATTTTGAAACAAATAAATCAAATATAACATACTTAATTTTCTTGCTATCCAAAAATTTTGCTTTGAGTTTATTTATATGTGAATTTTATTAATTCTTTGTTTGTTATTCGTTTGTTAATTATTGATTGAAAAATTTAAATATTCGGGGTTAAGTTTTAAAGAATTCATTATGCTTTGTTAAAAATAGCGAACTCATTTTAGGCACTACTTCTAATTTTTCATTGATAGGAGCACGTGTATTATGTTATAAAATAACGATTATACGATTCAATTATGTTTACTTTTAGCTTTCTGAAAAATTGGAACTTATATTTTATTAAGGTTGCTCTCAAAATTGTTTTTTTAATAAAAAATCTAGTTTTCTTTTCTCACCTTCCTATCATGACCTACTTGGCATGATAAAATTGTTATCTTAAAAATATCCTATGTCAATGAGAATAAGATTTCGTTCAGTAAACATAGGCACCCAATAGATTTAAAAGATTATATGTTATGGAGTAAGAGGATAAAATTCATTACTCCTACACATATACATTGGGTTAAAATTTATTATGAAGTTGAAAAAAAATCGATATTAGGAAAATAAGATTTCGTTTTAATAATAATCCAAAAAAACATGGAGGTTCGAGAAAAAATTACCTCGCCTCAAAAATCAAAACCCTCTTCATAAACCAACATCAACCCCCTTAGCCAATTTCACGATTCTAGATTTAATTCAAAAATCTTTTTAGAGCATAATTTGTTAACTCTTACACACCATTTATTTATTTAGATCTCTCTTATAATTGATTAAGCGGTAGCTAAACTTAGAGTTTTTTCTATTCCTTATAAGTTCATCTCAAACTTTTGCTCTGCAATAGCAAAAGCTTAAGTATGAGGGTATTTGATGAATTGTAAATATACCTATTTTTATGTACATTACTTAAGTCATTTTCATTTATTTTTGTCATTTCTACTTGTTTTTATTCAATAAAATGCTCATATTTTTGTAAATATTATACTAACTTGTTTTATTTTATTTTTCAGGAAAAAATCAAAATCTACAATTAAAATGCCATGTCACGCCCGTGACATATTGGTCACGCCCGTGACCAGGGCCTAACAGCTCCAAATCCCGTGAAGCAGCCAATTTTGAAGAGAAAAGCCTGACACGCCCATCTACACGCCCGTGTCCATCCGACACGGGCCGTGACCAAGCCCGTGTCTATCCCGCTCGACGATTTCAACTCGATATTCGTCGACCCAAGAGGGACACGCCCGTGTCCAATGGGCGCCACGCCCGTGTCAGCCCGACAGGCCCCATACCGAAGCCCGTGACCATCTCTCGACAATTTCCGCTCGACGTTTGTCGAGTGTCGACTCAAACGACAGGCCCACCGTCATGCCCGTGACCTGGGGCGTGACTGCTCCACCTCGCCCGACAAACTGCCGCCGGCGAATCTCGAAGTCAATAACGCCTTTAAGCGCCGAACGACATGCCCACCGTCACGCACGTGACCTGGGGCATGACCGCCGCGTTTTCGGCCGCAAAGTCAAATCGTCGTCAAATCCGTCAAATCGACGAATTCTGCTGTAAAATAGTGCTGACACGCCCCCCGACGCGCCCGTGTCGAAGGGTGTGTACTTGGAAATTTTTGCCCATAAAAAGGCAGCTGTTGACTGAGTTCAGGGTTCCAAAAATCCGAACCATTTTGATGTATAAGGGCTGCCGTTGGAGCTTCTTTAGTACTATGTAAGGATTCTATTCCCCCCTCCTTTTGAAGCTTGTTTGTTTAAGCTCCTGTAATCAACTTCTTTTATTAATAAAATAGATATTTTTCTCATCCTCATATGCTCTGAATTTTCTCTAAAAGCCTGCTTTTCATCAATCTTATATACTTTCATTTTCATTTTCATAATGCGTGTGTGCGTGTATGAGCTTAAAATTGCAAAAATTATGTTTTAAAACGAAAATGTTCTTGTTTTCCTTTCAGTTATAACAAAATTTATAGCCGTTATTATGCCCGATTTCATTCTCAAACTCTTAAAAATTGGTTAGACTTAGGATTTTCATGCTTTAAAATGCGTTCTTATGAACTTGTAAAACGTTAAACAGGTGGTTTTCATCCCTCTTAACTTAGCTTTTACTTTGTTTTAATTATAAAACTATTGCTTCTTTTTAGCTTACTCCCACTTTTTAAACCATTTTACAAGGCCATAAGAATGTATAAATTGTTATTTTTATTTTTCATCAACTTTCATTTTAAGTAATTACAAAAACTATTTTCGCTCGAACAATTTTTATTTTCACTTTTTAAGCATTTCTATCAAAATCTAACGGTAAAAATGTAAACGTTTTAATTTTTCAGGCACTTGCCTTTCTCACTTTAATTTGAAAACTTTTTACTCAAACAATTTTTATTTTGCCTTTTTATGCATTTCTACTGCATTCCAGCGGTAGAAATGCAGTCATTTTAATTTTTCGATAACTTTGATTTTCTTATTTCTCGCCCGAGTGCGTGAGTGTATGAGATAATCTTTATCGTCTTAGTTAATTCATGCAAGTGTGTGTGTGTGTGTGTGTGTGTGTTTATTTATGTCGAGTGCGTGAGTAGTTATATTCAAGTAGAGTGTTTGTGTTGTTTTTATTTTTCCACCTACTCATTTGAGTTAATTGGCTGAATTTTATTCAAGTAGAGTGCGTATGTTGTTTTTATTTTTCCGCCTACTCATTTGAGTTAATTGGCTGGATTTTATTCAAGCAAGTGTTTGTAGCTTTTATTTTTCCGCCTACTCACTTGAGTTAAATGGCTGGACTGTATTTTCAGTCCTACTCTTTTGAGTAGGACTTGTAATTTTCATTCTTTATTTTTTCGCCTACTCACTTGAGTTAAATGGACGGACTTTATTTCCCGCCTACTCGTTTGAGTAGGATTTTTACTTGCATGTATTTTCGCCTACTCGTTAAGAGTTAAATGGCGTGTCTTTAGTTCCCTGTAAATATTTGAGAAAGCCCTGTAATCGCATTTATTTTCTCCTACTCGTTTGAGTAGGACTCGCTTTTATTTCAGTCCTACTCATTTGAGTAGGACTTGTAATTTTCAGCTTTTATTTTCCGCCCCGACTCGTTTGAGTGGGACTTGCAATTTCAATTATGCAATTTTCAGCTTTTATTTCCCGCCCCCACTCGTTTGAGTGGGACCTGCAAATGTCAATTATGCAATTTTCTCTTATGTGTAACTTAGTTTTATTTCTGTCTCTTGTTATATGTTTGAATGAGTGCGGGTGTGCTTATTTATAATAACTTTTCTAATGTTAGGATATTTTACTTTGCTTCTTATTTTCTTTATAACCTTTCAGCGCATAGTTTAGAATGCTCGCACAACCAAACATATAAGCTATCCCCATTCCGATGAGTGGCTAATTGCTTTTAGCCCTCGGTATCGAAGAGCTTTGGGATCTAAAATGTTTTAAATAACCAAATGTCTAATTTTTCAATTTAATTAAAAACTTAAGGTTTGCCCCGGGTTAACGACGCGTAGACCCACATATCGATGTGTGTGCTCTATTTCCGTTATCCATATGCTAGCTAGCCGAGAGGCCGTGCGTATGGACAGATCACCCCTGGGTAGATAGAGTTCCGCACTAACCCTCGAGAGAGGAGGCGCGCTAACTCTACCGGATTGGGTTCCCCACCCAATAGCGGGGTTCTTAGCGTACTGCAGGCATTAAGGGGAATCCTTCGTCGGAAGAGAGCCTGGTCGAATAGCCTTAATGTCTAGGTGAGCGATATTCCCAGAGATAGGTGAGCTCATTATTTTGAACCTCCACGGCCAAGTTTCCGCTTTAATTAAATTGAAACTTTAGATATCTAGTTATTCAAATCTATTTTTAATCCTAACGCAATTCGATACCGGGAGTTATCTCTTCATCGACTATTTTCTTAAATCTATTTTCGTTCCTATATTACTTAAAACCCTCAACTTCTATTTCGGTAAAATAATAGTGTTCTCGGAGGATTAGGGGTAATCAACCCGTTCCAGGGAATAATACGACCTCATTATTCTCCCGAATATCGAGTACTACTTGCGATAGGTGCACTTGCCTCATCTAGCAAGCCCGCGGCGATCGACTCACCGAACCAACCACAGTAAGAGTCTGTTCGCAGGCCAATCAAGCATCACTCAATGCCAAAGGCTTTTGGGAGCGTTGAGCGGAGAAGAAATACTCAACGCCAAAGGTTGCTGGGAGCGTTGAGTAGAGAAACATCACTCAATGCCAAACGTTGACGGGAGCGTTGAGTGGAGAAGCATCACTCAACGCTAAAGGCTGGCGGGAGCGTTGAGTGGAGAAGCATCAATCAATGCCAAAGGCTGGTAGGAGCATTTAGTGGAGAAGCATAACTCAACGCCAAGGCCATATAGGCTTCCACCAGCCTGAAGCGCGAGCCCCAGCACCTGCTCGCGGCAGGATCCTTCCCGCCTGCCCTGATTCCGTCGTTGCTTAAGCCATACATCTGCGTTCGACAATCACAACCTTAAGTCGAAGGCCCAACTCGACGAGTTGAGCTCGACAAACTGGCATTCGACGAACTACGCCTCCATCTTGACCAACTGAGCTCGACGAACAAGCATTCGACGAAATGGTGTTACTCAACCCCTGGGCGAGAGCCTTCCCGCTTACTTACAGCGAGAGCACTCCCGTACGCTTTCTTACTTGATCCAATTATAAGTCCAGATCTAGCCCAATCCTGGTCCTTGAAGGATCTTGGTCCTACTCAGCGAATATGGGGTTGTACACAATCCCCGCTCTTTGCGAGCTAGTCCTGCACTTGGAAAGAAACGTCCAACCCCAAATATTTGGTGAGTACAGGCTGACCTAGCAGGGAATCTTTCTGCAGACCCCACCTTCGTCCTATAAATACACAGCTGAGTTAGTCCCTCATGCCACCTCTGCCATAATTACTCTCTGTTTGAGCCTCCGTCGTGCCATGAAAATGCGTGCCAAAACCATTGAGAAGCCGCTCTCAGAAGAGATCCAGGCCCGCCTCACTGCGGCCCAGGCGCAGGCTCGCGCCAACTGCGCCAAGGTTGCTCCTTGGCTGATGGTCAAGAGGACCGCTGGCGAGAAGGTAGTGGGGGAGAAATCCACACGCGAGAAGCCATCTCGCGAGAAGCCAGCCGACGAGAGCTCCCTCCCAAATAATAAAAAGAAGAAGGCCAAGTCCATCAGGCGAGACCTGTCGATGGAGAATCGAGCCCTGCCTACCCCAACTCCTAACCATGACGAGGTCCCTTCTTCTCTATCGGAGGTACCCTTCTTTCCTTTCGCCCTTCCTGTTAGCGCGGAATGTTAAAAAGCTTTAACGTGGTTGTGTACTGAAGTACCACTCTTCTCGCAGGGGGCGGTGCCAAGAGATGTCTCCAAATTTCTACCGGCAGACACAGAGGAGACCCACCTTCATAATGAGGGTCCACCGTCCGCTTAGGGGGCTGCACCGCTAGTCACGGGGGCTGCCATGCCCAATTCCCCGACCGATCGGGCCGATCCGGTGCCCGAACTCGCCATCTCTGTCGGAGGGGTTATCTTTGAGCCATCCGCTCCCACGATGGGATCACAGCTTCCGGCGAGAGAGGGCGTCTCTATCCCCCCTGGGCGAGAACAAGACCGCGGAGCATAGGACATTTCGTCCGGGCCGAGGCAAGCCGCTCCATCTGCTTTTTGGAAAGAGTTCAGAGGGCTAGCCCGACCCTTCTCGCCACCCATCGGGGGAGGGTATTCATCGCTCCTCAGGTATGCAAGAACCTCCCAACTTTTCTTTCACTCCTCTCCTATCCTGACCAAAATCTGTCCCCCAGAGCTGAAGGAGCAAGAATCAGAAGGAGAAGGAGACGAAGAAGTATAAGAAGCTGAAGAAGAAGAAATCAAAGACTCACCCTTCCCCTCCTCCAGCGAGATGATGGACTTTCTCGAGGCCTCCGGAAGTGGCAAGGTGCGGAGGCAGAGGATTGAGGGAGTCCTATCGAAGCTCGCATGACAGCAACGAGCATACTCCGTAACGGTGAGGAGGATCCACAAGACGATGGAACAGCAACTGGAGATCGTTGAGAGAGACTGTGCTTACCTCCTTGGCGGGGCGGAACCCCATGACACACTTTCCGTCGATACCTCCCCCAGTAGACATGTTGCGCAGATTCGAGATCAGCTCCACCTGGCCAACCAGGGGCTAACCACCCTGACAGCCTTCTTCGACCCGCGAGTCCCTCCAAAGTCTGGCAGGCGAGAACTAGTTCGTTGGCGGTGGGTGTCGTACTGAGCCCTTGGGGCTAACCTCTTTTTTTTCTCATCCTTCTAGCCTACCCTTCTCCTTTGTACTCTTGCGCCTTTTGGCATCAGACAATTATCATAAGGGTTATTTGTTATTATCATTATTATTATAATTATCATTCTTGGTATTGTCTTTTGGGGACTCTCGCCCGGCGAGAGCCCTTTTATATATGTGTTCTTTGATACTTTGCGAATGGATGATTCAGACGCCTTGATCAATACTTCTCGCGCACTGAGATTGTTTGTCGTTTTTCCTAGCCCTTCCTGGAGATTCCCACTTTCTGCAGGTCTAAGGAGAGCTGACGGGACAGGACAGAAATCTAGAAGTCAAGACGTCCGGATTTGTTGACCCGTTGACCTTTCTCTCGCCATTTTTTTAAGAAAACTCATAATTATCGTATCTTCTATAAATAGGTCGATCCACCAACCACATTTACTCCCCAGAATTTACTTCTTTCATCCCGAACCTTCGCCCCTCGGTCAACTGCTTTTGCCGATCCCTGCGGCGCAAAGGCTCTTGCCTCCCAGACCTTTTTCTCCTCTCTTCTTCCCTTCATGATGTCAGGCGAGAGCGAAGGTCATTCCAAGTGCGCGCAAACGTTCCTAAACCACGCCTTCCTCCCTTCCAGCTCACGAATGCGGAATTTCTCACGATCACCGAGAACTTCATTCTGTCGGGGTTCGTCGCGCGGAAGCCTGGGAGCGAGGACAGGGTTAACCTTACGCCAGAAGTGGTGCTCGCCATTCCCTTGGAGCACTTCAAGGTGGGCTTCCGCCTCCCCCTCTGGCCGGAGGTGCGCTAGGCCCTACGTTATTACGGGGTAGTACCGACCCAGCTCAACCCCAACTCCATCGCCCTCCTGGTGGCTTTCGCCTGCTACATGCGGGCGGAAAGGATTGAGTTCAGCATGTAGATCTTCCAAAAGCTGTTCAACTTCCGGGCCAAGGGAGGATCAGTTTTCTTTTCTGGACAGTCGGTGAAGACGGCGGGTCTCGCCAACAAGCATCATGACTTTGCGGAGACATTCGTCTTCATATCCGGGCCCTTCGACAACATTCTTCTTGCCCTCATTAAATATGATGATGCAACCTATAAGCCTCCCACTCTTGGGGAGCGAGAGGGCGCCCTCGTCGAGTTTTTTGGCTCGAAAGCCTTCGACGTCCCTTTCCTCCGGGTGAGATCTGGATTCCCTCCAACCGGTACCCCCCGACGAAGGTAATTTTCTGGACTTAATCTTGTAACCTTCTGCTTCGAGAGGAAGAATTAACTTACTATAGGACTCGCAGGTGAGCGAGAGGTTCCCCTACATCAACCCTTCGACGAAACCAGTGCACTCGCTGACCCCTTGGGTCTCGCCAAGTCTGCCGTTGTCGCTTGCCGGGAGGAGCCAAGAACCTCTTCCGCGCCAAGCGCCCCAAAGCGGAAACCGGGCTCCCATTCAGCCCCTCCTCATAAAAATTGAAACCGTCAGCTGCAGACAAGGGAAAATCTATCGCACCGGCTCCCGCTGAGGTCTCCGCCAAGGTGCCCTCTGTTGAGGCTAAGATGGGAGCTTCCCATCCCATCGCAAAGACCCCACTCGAGACCTCTTTAGCTGTAGGCGAGACGGGTGCTTCCCAACCCGCCGCCGAGATCCCCGCCGAGTCCACTCGCAATCCAGTACCGAAAGATCATCAGAATTTCGGCTTTGGCGAGAAGTACAAGGACGCGGAGGGCCAACCCTTGATCCAGTGGGATCATACCTCCAACCGCATCGCGCTCTCCACACATCTCCCCTCCTAGAGGGAGCGGTACACAAGCTCCGACGATGCCGTTGCTCTAGGCTACGACCTCTACGGTCGTGAGGATGCCGACACCTTCGACTGGACGACAACCCGAGACCTTGTCTTCGACGCAGCCCAGGGCCTGCTTCGCGCGGTACAGCTCTCGCACATGGCTGAATGCCTCACCTTCACCATCAAGCAAAACCTTGTTGATATGGTCAGGGCTAGGGATGCTGCGGCAGTGGAAGCTGCCACCCTGAAGGCCGAGATAGTTGTCGCTCAATAACTTCTCGCCACTCGCTCGGCCGCCGAGGTAAGCGGGATCCTTCAATGTTTCTCGTTCTCCTTCAACATATTTTCATATATACACCCTTCGTTTAACCGAACCATCTCTCAGGATTCTGCGGAAGCCGAGCTTTCTCACACGAGAGTGGCTCGCGTTGAGGGAGAGAACCAGCTGCTGCAGGATGAGGTAAAGCGGTTGGAGGAGGCCCTAGCCTTGGCCCGGTCGTTGCAGGAGGAGAGAGTCGAGCACCACCATTACTCCGCATACGGGATCTACGTGATCGTTCGGGAGAATGCGCAGGCCACTGCCAAGATGGTCATCGAGGTGTTGCGTGAGTCGTGCTCTTGAACGAAGGAGGCGAGACCCTCACGATGCGAGGGATCCTTCCCTGGCTGTTCGAGCCCATCCCCAAACCTGCGGGAGATGACGACTCTTTGACCAATGATGCGGCGGAGCTTGTCCTTAACGTGGAAACCGGCGGAAGCTCACCCGGCGAATACTCCAGCTACACCCCAAGCGGAAACTCCAGTGGAACCTCCAGCGGGAGCTCCAACAAAACAACTCAATAGCCTCCGTTGTAATCTTACTTTGATTTTTGTACATTCGTTTTTGTGAACTTTAACTATTGTAACTTTTGTAAGGGGCGAGATTCCCCAACTGATACTTAACTCTTTTTATATTATGTTGGAAAATTTGCTCTGTTGCTGGAATGTTTGTTGCCTTTGCGCCAAGCCTAGGCTATTAGGATCTTAGGTGATAAACGCCGTCCGTTTAAAGAGTTGGCCAAGTAAAACCCGCCAGAAGGGGCCTGACGAGACCCTTGCCAACTGGACCGTATCATGAATCCCGCTGAGAGGTGCTTGCCAGGATCCCCGACGAGATGGCTGTGGCGAGAGCCCTACCTAGTGGGTTATGTCGAGAGCCCTGCCGAAAGCCTGACCAAGAGCCTCACCGGGAGAATTATGCCGAGAACCCTGCTGAGAGCCTAGTCAAGAGTGTAACGCCCCGGAGTTTTGTTTTGATTACGTACGCATGATGGGCGTTACGTTGGTTGCCGAGTTGCACGATTCCCCAGCAAACCGTAGTCCAAATGAGGGACTCGGTGAGGCCTCTTAGGGAATGGTTGCACCTTTTCGCGCCCGGGAAATGTTGCTAAAAGCAAGTTGCTGGTCCAGGAAACCCAAAAAAAAATGGTAAAAAGTTCTTAAGGCAAAAATGGTCTAGGACGAGACAGAAACTTTTTTCAAAACAGGAATTTTTTTTGGGTGACACGGCCTGGGACACGGGTGTGTCCCAGGGCGTGTCAGTTGACACGGCCTGCGACACGGCCGTGTCGCAGGGCGTGTCGAGGTTGTGTCGACGATCGGGCTTTGTCTCGACGATTTTTTTCACTGGACGATGTGTCGAGAGGAGGCACACGGCCAAAGACACGGCCGTGTCGAGAAGTTGCACACGGCCTGTGACACGGGCATGTCACAGGGCGTGTCCTGGGCACACGGCCTGGGACACGGGCGTGTCCAAGGCCGTGTGAAGTCTCGGGATGTTTTGGGATTTTTTTTCACCAGGCACACGGCCACAGACACGGGCGTGTCTAAGGGCGTGTTGGTGACACGGCCCATGACACGGGCGTGTCCCATGGGCGTGTCACTGGTTTGGATAAGTCGGTTGACCACCGCTTGGGGCACACGGCCTGGCACACGGCCGTGTGCGAGGCCGTGTCGAGTCAAATTTAGTGTTTCTGGCCGAATCGTGGCCGTCCATTCCTTCAGCTGGGGTCCAAGGGCTGAAGCTTCTTCTTCTTTTTCTTATAGGCCGAAATCAGAGCAAGGATTTCTCCTTCTCATTTTCCTCTTCTTCTTCATCTTCTTCTTCATTCTCAAAGAGAAAGCAAGGGAGAAAGGCTCAAGAAAGGCAAGGAAAGAGAAGAGCAACCGTCGCGGCATCGTCTCGGTACAGGCAAGCGGTGTTCTCCACCCTTGCCAATCTTCGTTCTTGATTCAATTTTCCATTTTTCCTAGCTTTCGTATGCTAAATTCTAAGTAGCTAATTCCTTATGCTAATTCCTTATGCTAATGTCTTATGCTAATTCCCTATGCTAATTCCCTATGCTAATTCCCTATGCGAAGTCCCTATGTTATCAACGTTCCATATTACTTCATGTAGCTAATCTGGTTCATATTCATGTAGCCAAATAGAGGTGATTTTTCCTTGATCAAAAACATATGATTGTGGTTTATGTACTCATGTTAATCAAATCCTATCATGTGACTCTATTTTGATACAAAACGTGTGATCCTACTATACGTTGGAAAGTGGTCGTCATGTGTGAGGACGATGAAAGGAATGTGTTACCTTGGGTTATGGGGCGTTTTGCGAGGCGAATTCGTGAAGCATGGCGGGAGTGTTTGTGTGAGAATTTTGCAAGGGGTGGTGTGGTTTCAGCCTGTGGCCACCGGGTTTTGTTTTTTTGTGGTTAGAGAGACCACTTTGGCCCCGATTTGGGCTGGTTTTGTTTGGTGCGTTCCACTTTAGGGCCGCCACCGGTAAGACCCTTGCGAAATTGAACTTAACCGCTGCTTATGCTTCACTCGGATCGTAATTTCTTGGCTTATGAATGATGGAATGAACATGTGTTTTGCCTTTTGCTCCTGCGGTTTGAGCAGGACATGATGAACTTGTACGCACTTGGTGCGTTTGGCATGACTTGTGGTGTGTTTTCTACTTGTTTTGTTCATTCATGTTACCTGATGAAACATCTCTGTGGGGTCGGTAAGCCCCTTCATTAAAACTTATGACATTTATGCTCTCTTTTTGTATAGCTTGGTTGATTGCTGAGGTATTCTTTCTTGAATGCCTCAGGTGCAGGTTGTAGCCGGTTGAGCGGCTAGGTTGGTTGGTGGCGTTTCCTGGGAGCTAGCCGAGCTTGCGTAGCAAGGTAGTTCTTCTTTTTTGTTGTACAGACATACATGTTCCCCAATGGGTTCGTGTCAGCTTGTTGGCGCCCATTGGTGGTTTTCTTTTGTGTAAATATGAACTAGACTGCTAATGTACCTCACTTGGATGGAATGATATGTACTTGCTTTTGGGATGGTTTTCTAGTAGGTTGCATTAGCTATTTTGACTAATGATATGTACTATTGTATATCATGCATACATGTTTTGTTTAACGAAAACATATTTTCCAAATGACGTAAACAAAGAGGAGTCCTTATAATAATATCACTCTAGACTGCATATAGGAGCTCATCATAAATAAACAAAGTATTTCCGCCGCGTACAAAGATAATTTTACTATCTAAGGCCGAGGGATACGGCCATTTAATCCAAAAGTTTTCCTGCATGTAACTGTTGAATTTCAACTTGTAAAGTCAGCGTCAAGGGTTGCCTGAGCGTGTGCAGTTATCCCCTGCACGACGTGGCATCATAACCCGTAGTTCCTCTTGCTCTGATACGATATGCTCGTTGAGGAAATGCGGGTTGTGACAGTTGGTATCAGAGGGATGTTTGCTTGACATTGGTCGGGCAAACTTTCCTTTTTGTTTTGTGAGTGTAAGCATCATTTCATACACACACCGAGGTGCCATCAGTATGTCTTGGCCGAAGCACGTACACTACACTCATGGCATGAACAGAAGTATACGGGGCATATTATGTAGTATGGGATGCATAATATGTGGTTGTATATGGATCCACCATAGGGGCAACATGTGAGGGTTATGTAGTATGGGATGCATAACCTCACCACATGGATGCGACTAGCACGTTTTCTTTTATTCGTTGCATGCAATGCTATGTAGTATGGGATGCATAGCATTGTGATGCGTACGACCGCTCATGGCATGCATTAAGGCCTTTTTTTAGATTGCATAGCACAGCACGCATAACATAACATTGCATGAGCACAACGTGCCAAGCTAAGACTTACATGATGACACCTGTACACACATGGTTTTGGGTCAAAGAAAGTCATGCATTCATGGTTTAGGCACAAGTTAGTGGGATGACGGTGAGTCATCTTTAGGCTAGGCATACCATCAATCTCAAACTCCCAAAGCAAGTTAGCAGTTGATGTTCATATTTCTTGATGTATGGTCTGTACATAGCCGTTGTGTGTTTTGTTGGGCTTGAGCTTGATAAGAGTGAACGTGTTATAGGATGTCGAAGCGTCCAGTGACAAGGCAAACTCCCCAATCCGAGGGGGAGTCTTCGGGCGCGCAGAATAATGCGCTGATAGATAGTCTTCGCCAAAGTAATGAGGCTTTGACGAGGCAGGTGCAGGAAGTGCAGTCCCAGCTTCAAGCTATGTCATCCGCGATGTCTGGGCTGGCACCAAGAGGACAAGAGACGGTTAGAGGCCCCACTAGTTCGACTCCTTCCGTGGCAGTGACACCCCCAGTTGTGGTTCCTCCTGCGATGACTTTCATCTCGCAGTTTCAGCGTCTTGGACCACCGACGTATGATGGAAAAGCGGACTTCGTGATCCTGGATGATTGGGTGATCACGTTGGAAGAAATGTTTGTGTATGCTGGTGTGACTGAGGACCAGAAGGTGATGCTTGCTGCCTATCAACTGAAAGGATTGGCGAAAGGATGGTGGTTACGAGAAAAGGAAGGCCTAGGGGCGGGCTGTTCGTGGGAAGCGTTCAAAGAATTGGTACGGCGCAAGTTTCTACCGGCAGTGGAAAGGGACCGCCTGATGAATGATTTCTTATACTTGAAGCAGAGGAACCTCACAGTGAGTGAGTATGAAATCGAGTTTAGCAAGCTCAGTCGATTCGCCCCGAGCTTGGTGACAACGGAAGCTGATCGAGTTAAGCGATTTTTGGGCGGACTCCGCAGCGACGTACAGCAGTTCGCAAGTGCGTATGGAGCGACAAGTTACACTACGGTGGTTGAGGCGGCGTTGAAGGTAGAAGCGATCGAAACTGCCAAACAAAGAGGACAACTGATGAGGAAGGATAAGAGGAAGCTGGTGGGAGGGAAAAGCTCCCAAGACTCAGACGTAAGGAAGAGAAACAAGGAGACATGTAGCTTCTGTGGCCGAGCTGGTCACCCCTTTGAGACATGTTTCAAGCGGTTGGGGATGCAGAAGAAGGAGCAGGTGCACGCCATTCAGGGTGCGCCAACCAGAGACTTGGAGTGTACATTTTGTGGGAGAAGAGGTCATGATGTGAGCCGCTGCTGGGCCAAAGACAAGGTATGCTTCCAGTGTGGCAGACCAGGACATCTTCGCGCAAGGTGCCCACAGGTTCAAGCTGTGTTGCAACCCGCACCACTCCAGGCTTTGCCTCCGCCTCCGCGCTTGGACAAAGGCAAAGGGAAGTTGAATGTGGTCTCTGCAGAGGAAGCGCATACATCACCTCAGGTTATCTCAGGTTCGATTCAGTCCTCTGGTTCTCGTTTTGTGTATGCCTATTATGTGTGGTTCTTAGCATAGCATATATACCTTATAGGAAACTTTAAGGTAAAGAACCGTTGGGCGCGTGTTCTCTTTGATTCTGGCGCGACCCATTCATTTGTGGCTCGAACCTTTCTGGATCGATATCATCTGACACCAGAGCGAGTGGGGAATGCGTTTTTGGTGAAATTTCCTTCCGGCGCTTCTGTGGTGGCTGACTGGGGTCTTCTTGATTGTCCCATTTTGTTGGGGGATTTCATAGCAAGAGTTGATTGCAAGGTGATCGATTTGGACGATTTTGACGTCATTCTGGGCATGGACTGGTTAGCCCGTTATGATGCCGTCATCCAGTGCAGAGGAAAGCGATTGGATTTCATTAAGGATGATGGTCAACCAGGAAGTGTGTATGGTGATTCTTGCCAGGATTCTCCAGGGATTTCGGCGGTATGTGTTCGGACGTTGTTTGTTTCCGACTGTTTTGCTTGTTTCGTCTCCGTTGTGGGGACTAGTGCTGTTTTGCCGCGTTTAGAGGAGATTCCTGTTGTGTGTGAATTTCCAGAGGTTTTTCCTACTGACCTTCCTGGTCTACCCCCTAATCGTGATGTCGAGTTTGTTATTGATTTGGAACCGGGTACGCGACCTATTGCGAAAGCGCCGTATAGAATGGCCCCGCGTGAGCTAGCAGAGTTACGTACCCAGTTGGATGACTTATTGGCAAAAGGGTTTATCAGGCCGAGTTCATCACCTTGGGGTGCACCGGTGTTATTTGTGAAGAAGAAAGATGGGTCGATGCGGCTTTGCATCGATTACCGGGAATTGAACAAGGTGACGATTAAAAACAAGTACCCACTGCCAAGAATCGATGATTTATTTGATCAACTGCGTGGCAGTTCTGTATTTTCGAAGATTGATCTCCGCTCGGGCTATCATCAGCTCAAGGTCCGGGAGTCGGATATTCCGCGGACTGCATTTCGATCACGACATGGTCATTTTGAATTTCTGGTGATGTCGTTTGGTTTGACCAACGCACCATCAGCCTTCATGGATATGATGAACAGGGTGTTCAAGGACTACTTAGATAAATTTGTGGTGATTTTTATTGATGACGTTCTTGTCTACTCCCGCAGTGCTGAGGAGCATGAACAGCATCTGCGATTAGTATTGGCCACTTTGCGAGATCAACGGTTATTCGCCAAGCTAAGCAAATGCGAGTTTTGGTTGCCGCAAGTTGCTTTTCTGGGTCATGTTATTAATCAACATGGTATTTCAGTGGATCCCGAAAAGATTTCTGCGGTCATGGAATGGAGAAGACCGGAAACACCCAAGGAGATTCGAAGCTTCTTGGGCTTGGCCGGCTATTATCGCAGATTTGTCGAAGGTTTTGCGACGTTGGCCGCACCTTTGACTCGGTTAACCCAGAATAATGTGGCGTTTGAGTGGAATGACAAGTGTGAGACCTCCTTCCTGGAACTCAAACATCGATTATGTACCGCTCCTGTGTTAATCTTGCCCACAGAAGGAAAAGATTATGAAGTGTTCGTGGATGCGTCGCACGTTGGACTTGGATGCGTGTTAATGCAAGACAAAAAGGTGATTGCGTATGGGTCTCGGCAGTTGAAAATTCATGAAAAGAATTACCCAACGCATGATTTGGAGTTTGCAGCGGTGATATTTGCATTAAAATTGTGGAGACACTTGCTATATGGAGCACAGTGTAAAATCTTTACGGATCATAAAAGCTTGAAGTATGTCTTCACGCAGAAAGAACTTAATTTGCGCCAACGGCGATGGCTTGAGTATGTAGCTGATTATGATGTGGACATTCAATATCATCCGGGGAAAGCGAATGTCGTAGCCGATGCTTTGAGTCGGAAGACGGGGAAATTATTTCACCTTTCCGTCGACCGTCTTGTAGAGGAATTTCTATTGATGGATATTGCGGTGGGCAAATATGACCCGCAAAGTCATTCGACAATAGAAGAACCGTCATGGCTAGTGCTTGCAAGACAACATCAAAAAGATGATCCTGATCTTGTACATCTATTTCTTCGGACTGAAAAGGATGAATTACCAGATTTTGCGATTGATGGTGCAGGCACGTTAAAGTATCGTGGACGATTTTGTATTCCCGCGGTTGGGAATATTCGCGAGATGGTGTGTAAGGAAGCACACGGCGCAAGTATGGCCTACCATCCAGGCTCAACAAAAATGTACCGTGATTTGAAACAAATTGTCTGGTGGTATGGAATGAAACGAGATATAGCGCAGTTTGTGTCGGAATGTCATACCTGCAAGCGGGTGAAAGCTGATCATGGGAAGCCTGGTGGCAAGTTGACACCATTGGAGATTCCAACCTGGAAGTGGGAAAGCATCTCAATGGATTTCATTACCGGTTTACCAAGATCTCCCCGAGGACATGACTCCGTGTGGGTGATCGTGGATAGGTTGACCAAGTGTGCTCATTTCATACCCTTTAAGGTCAACTACCCGATGAAGACAATAGCGGAGCTCTATTTGAACGAGATCATCCGACTGCATGGTGTGCCGATGAATATCATTTCAGACCGAGATTCCCGCTTTACCTCTCGTTTTTGGCGCAGTTTACAAGAGGGTTTGGGGACAGATTTGCGATATTCCACGGCCTATCATCCTCAGACGAATGGCCAAACCGAAAGAGTAAATCAAATTGTCGAAGATATGATTCGATGTTACATTCTTGAGTATGGCGGAGCATGGGATGAACGTTTACGGCTTATGGAGTTCACGTATAATAATAGCTATCAAGAAAGCTTGCAAATGGCTCCGTTCGAAGCGTTATATGGGCGACGATGTCGGACCCCACTCTTTTGGGCTGAGGTTGGCGAGCGGCCTTTGTTGGGTCCAGAGGCGCTCGAGGATATGGAAGTTGCAGTACGACTTATTCGGGAGAAACTTCGCATCGCCCAAGAGCGATATGAAAAGTATGCCAACCGACGAAGGTCGGAATTAGAGTTTGCGGTGGGGGATTCTGTTTTCTTGAAAGTCTCCCCAATGGTTGGGATTAAAAGGTTTGGGAAAGAGCACAAATTAGACCCAAGATTTGTGGGTCCCTTCACGATTCTTGCTCGAGTTGGAGCATCCGCCTACAAACTGGAATTACCCGTGAACTTTCCTGGTGTTCACAATGTGTTTCATGTTAGCCAACTTCGCAAGTGTGTGCGACATGACACGCAAGTGTTGGACGTGGTGCCGCCACTGGCGCCAAACCTTTCTTATGTGGAGATGCCCATCCGGATATTGGACTCCCAAGATCGTGTGTTGCGGAAAAAGAAGATTCCTATGGTAAAGGTGTTATGGAAAAATCAGGATGTGGAAAGCGCGACGTGGGAGCTCGAGTCAATGATGAGGGCGGCTCACCCTCATTTGTTCCCGTAAGCTGGTATGTGATTTCGTGTTTGATTGGATTCATGTTTTGGTTTGCTTGTGTGTTTGGTTTTTGTGAAAAGTTTCGAGGCGAAACGTTTTGTTAGGGGGAGTGATTGTAACGCCCCGGAGTTTTGTTTTGATTACGTACGCATGATGGGCGTTACGTTGGTTGCCGAGTTGCACGATTCCCCAGCAAACCGTAGTCCAAATGAGGGACTCGGTGAGGCCTCTTAGGGAATGGTTGCACCTTTTCGCGCCCGGGAAATGTTGCTCAAAGCAAGTTGCTGGTCCAGGAAACCCAAAAAAAAAATGGTAAAAAGTTCTTAAGGCAAAAATGGTCTAGGACGAGACAGAAACTTTTTTCAAAACAGGAATTTTTTTTGGGTGACACGGCCTGGGACACGGGTGTGTCCCAGGGCGTGTCAGTTGACACGGCCTGCGACACGGCCGTGTCGCAGGGCGTGTCGAGGTTGTGTCGACGATCGGGCTTTGTCTCGACGAATTTTTTTCACTGGACGATGTGTCGAGAGGAGGCACACGGCCAAGGACACGGCCGTGTCCAAGGCCGTGTCGTGTACTCGGCGACTTTTACTCGACGATCGTCGAGACTGGGTGTCGAGTGTCGAGAAGTTGCACACGGCCTGTGACACGGGCGTGTCACAGGGCGTGTCCTGGGCACACGGCCTGGGACACGGGCGTGTCCAAGGCCGTGTGAAGTCTCGGGATGTTTTGGGATTTTTTTTCACCAGGCACACGGCCACAGACACGGGCGTGTCTAAGGGCGTGTTGGTGACACGGCCCATGACACGGGCGTGTCCCATGGGCGTGTCACTGGTTTGGATAAGTCGGTTGACCACCGCTTGGGGCACACGGACCTGGCACACGGCCGTGTGCGAGGCTGTGTCGAGTCAAATATAGTGTTTCTGGCCGAATCGTGGCCGTCCATACCTTCAGCTGGGGTCCAAGGGCTGAAGCTTCTTCTTCTTTTTCTTATAGGCCGAAATCAGAGCAAGGATTTCTCCTTCTCATTTTCCTCTTCTTCTTCATCTTCTTCTTCATTCTCAAAGAGAAAGCAAGGGAGAAAGGCTCAAGAAAGGCAAGGAAAGAGAAGAGCAACCGTCGCGGCATCGTCTCGGTACAGGCAAGCGGTGTTCTCCACCCTTGCCAATCTTCGTTCTTGATTCAATTTTCCATTTTTCCTAGCTTTCGTATGCTAAATTCTAAGTAGCTAATTCCTTATGCTAATTCCTTATGCTAATGCCTTATGCTAATTCCCTATGCTAATTCCCTATGCGAAGTCCCTATGTTATCAACGTTCCATATTACTTCATGTAGCTAATCTGGTTCATATTCATGTAGCCAAATAGAGGTGATTTTTCCTTGATCAAAAACATATGATTGTGGTTTATGTACTCATGTTAATCAAATCCTATCATGTGACTCTATTTTGATACAAAACGTGTGATCCTACTATACGTTGGAAAGTGGTCGTCATGTGTGAGGACGATGAAAGGAATGTGTTACCTTGGGTTATGGGGCGTTTTGCGAGGCGAATTCGTGAAGCATGGCGGGAGTGTTTGTGTGAGAATTTTGCAAGGGGTGGTGTGGTTTCAGCCTGTGGCCACCGGGTTTTGTTTTTTTGTGGTTAGAGAGACCACTTTGGCCCCGATTTGGGCTGGTTTTGTTTGGTGCGTTCCACTTTAGGGCCGCCACCGGTAAGACCCTTGCGAAATTGAACTTAACCGCTGCTTATGCTTCACTCGGATCGTAATTTCTTGGCTTATGAATGATGGAATGAACATGTGTTTTGCCTTTTGCTCCTGCGGTTTGAGCAGGACATGATGAACTTGTACGCACTTGGTGCGTTTGGCATGACTTGTGGTGTGTTTTCTACTTGTTTTGTTCATTCATGTTACCTGATGAAACATCTCTGTGGGGTCGGTAAGCCCCTTCGTTAAAACTTATGACATTTATGCTCTCTTTTTGTATAGCTTGGTTGATTGCTGAGGTATTCTTTCTTGAATGCCTCAGGTGCAGGTTGTAGCCGGTTGAGCGGCTAGGTTGGTTGGTGGAGTTTCCTGGGAGCTAGCCGAGCTTGCGTAGCAAGGTAGTTCTTCTTTTTTTGTTGTACAGACATACATGTGCCCCAATGGGTTCGTGTCAGCTTGTTGGCGCCCATTGGTGGTTTTCTTTTGTGTAAATATGAACTAGACTGCTAATGTACCTCACTTGGATGGAATGATATGTACTTGCTTTTGGGATGGTTTTCTAGTAGGTTGCATTAGCTATTTTGACTAATGATATGTACTATTGTATATCATGCATACATGTTTTGTTTAACGAAAACATATTTTCCAAATGACGTAAACAAAGAGGAGTCCTTATAATAATATCACTCTAGACTGCATATAGGAGCTCATCATAAATAAACAAAGTATTTCCGCCGCGTACAAAGATAATTTTACTATCTAAGGCCGAGGGATACGGCCATTTAATCCAAAAGTTTTCCTGCATGTAACTGTTGAATTTCAACTTGTAAAGTCAGCGTCAAGGGTTGCCTGAGCGTGTGCAGTTATCCCCTGCACGACGTGGCATCATAACCCGTAGTTCCTCTTGCTCTGATACGATATGCTCGTTGAGGAAATGCGGGTTGTGACAAAGAGCCCTACTGGGAGGGTTATGCCGAGGGCCCTGCCGAGAGGGGTTTGAGCCATCCCATTCATGCTTAGGATCGAAGTTAGTCATTCATAAACATGTTAACAAGGGTTTCATGACTCTGTCATGATCTCAACAACCCTGTCTGCTTGATGTAAACCTGGTTATAGGGTCCACCCGGGACCACTTAAAAAATCCCCTTTTCCTTCTCCCCCCGAGAGATCCCATAATCCTGCCAGCTAGTGAGAGAATGACAACGGGTCTACTCGGGGTCATGTTTAGTTCCTCAGTTCTTTCCTCGAACTCCTTTCCTTTCCACCAGGTGTGCCTACAGCCCTGCCCAGCTAATGAGAGCCTCGACAGCGAGTCTTCTCGGGGCCAAGCAAACCTTCCAGCCCTGCCAGCTAGGAGAGCCTGCGTAGCGGAATCAACACTCAAGGTATTCCCTTACCCCCCAGGAGAGCCTACGGCCATGTCAGCTAGTGAGAGCCTGACAACGGGTCTACTTGGGGCCGTATGCGCCTTCCAGACCTGCCAGCTAGTGGGAGCCCGAGCAGCGGGATCCTCTCGGGGTCTTGCTTAATTCTAAACCCTTTCTTCGAACTCCTTTCCTTTCCCCCCAGGTGTGCCTATAGCCTTTCCCAGCTAATGAGAGCCTGGACAGCGAGTCTACCCGGGGCCGAGCGTGCCTCCCAGCCCCGCCAGCTAGGAAAGCCTGCGTAGCAAAATCACCACTCGAGGTATTCCCTTACCCCCCAGGCGAGCCTACGGCCCTGCTAGCTTGTGAGATCCTGGCAGCGGGTCTACCCGAGGCCGAGTGCACCTTCCAGACCTGCAAGCTAGTGGGAGCCTAAGTAGCGGGATCCTATCGGGGTCTTGCTTAGTTTCCCAACTCTTTCTTCGAACTCCTTTCCTTTCCCCCCAGGTGTGCCTACAGCCCTGCCAAGCTAATGAGAGCCTGGACAGTGAGTCTACCCGGGGCCGATCGTGCCTTCCAGCCCTGCCAGCTAGGAGAGCCTGCACAGCGTAATCACCACTCGAGGTATTCCCTTACCCCCCCCCCCCCCCAGGCGAGCCTACGACCCTGCCAGCTAGTGAGAGCCTGGCAGCGGGTCTACCTGGGGCCGAGTGCGCCTTCCAGACTTGCAAGCTAGTGGGAGCCTGAGCAGCGGGAACCTCTCGGGGTCTTGCATAGTTTCCCAACTCTTTGTTCAAACTCTTTTCCTTTCCCCCCAGGTGTGCCTACAGCCCTGCCCAGCTAATGAGAGCCTGGACAGCGAGTCTACCCGGGGCCGAGTGTGTCTCCCAGCCCTACCATCTAAGAGATCCTGTGCAGCAGAATCACCACTCGAGGTATTCCCTTACCCCCCAAGCGAGCCTACGACCCTGCCAGCTAGTGAGAGCCTGGCAGCGGGTCTACCCGGGGCAGAGTGTGCCTTCCAGACCTACCAGGTTGTAACATCCCAAATCCCAATTTGGATTCAGGTTAGGTGACATGGCCTGGGACACGGGCGTGTCCCAGGGCGTGTCGTGCTCGGGTTGAGTGGAGCTTGACGAAATCTACTTGAGAGGCACTCGAGAAGAGGGAGCACACCCAGTGACACGGGCGTGTCAGGGGGCGTGTCCTCCTCGGGGTCATCAAACTCCACTCGACGAATACACGACAGGGCATGTCTGCAGTCGTGTATGGCACACGGCCGGTGACACGGGTGTGTCATGGGCCGTGTCATTCTCGGGATCAGCCAGGGTTTCGCGTGTGCTGGTGGGCACGGGTGTGTCCTGGGGTACACGACCTGTGACACGGGCGTGCCACTGGCCGTGTCCCGCTTGGGTTAAGTCGATGTTGTGTTGTGTGAGGTACACGGCTTCACGACACGGGTGTGTCGACCATGACACAGGCGTGTAGTATGTGACACGGGCGTGTCATACGGCCGTGTACTGTTTGGATTTGAGTCAGTTGTGTGCCGCTTAAGGGACAGGGCCTGTGACACGGGCGTGTCACAGGGCGTGTCATGCCATGTTCAGCCTATTTTGGGCAAATCAGGGCCGCTCGTTTTCCTTATCCTGGACCCAAGGTTCCAGGCCCCCTTCCCTGTGGATAAAAGGCCGAGAATGAGGGATCAATTCCTTCATTTCATTCCTTCTCCTTCTTCTCAAGAGAGAGAGAGAGATAGATCAAGGGAAGGAGAGGAGGAAAGAGGAAACCATGTGCTGGAGGAGCTGCGGAGTGCGGAAACAAGATCTGAGTTTGGATTCGTGAAGGTAAAGCCGAGGCGTTGATTTCCATCCGGCTAGTTCATGGCTCCAAAGCGATCTTCTAGGATAACGATCTCCTTCTTGGACATTGAAGTCCTTTCGTTATGCATATGCATGGAATTTTCCACCAAGAGGTGGACATCATAAGTGATTCCACGTTGAGTCTACATCTAGAGCCGGAAGTGTGGAGTACGGCATAGGCATGCCGTGGGAAGCCCATCTGGATGGTTAATCTAGATTGGTGATGATTATGGGTAAACCGGAGAAGACTCAGTGTATTTTATCAATATGGATGTTTGTGAGCATAAGCCCTTGTGTATGGATGTTGATCTTGGATGCTTTGTGTATGCTCCTTGTGGTGTGAGTGCTATGAGCGCTAATTGCTTTGGGAGAGCGAAAAGCTGTGGCTAATGAGGAGGGAAGGCTGACCCGCATCTAGTGGTGCGCCACTGACGGTTTGAGCACCGGAAAGGCTGACCTACCCCCGATTGTTTTGAGAGGTCGATTGGTAGCAATGCCTAGGGATTCGAGTTAAACCCGGCTTGCTACTCCACTAGGGTGGGTCGATCTGAATTAGGATGGGAGGTCGATTGGTGGTAATTCCTAGGGAGCACAGAAAAACCCGGCTTGCTACTCCACTAAGGTGGGTCGATCTGCCATGGTAATGCTCATGTTTGCTGTGTGGTTAGTACCTCTGAGTGGGATGGACAGAATGTCGTCAGCCTACGGGATTGGTGGACTAGGACCGGCCAACCAACACGTTAAAAACCTCTGATCGGCAGTGGACGACTGGTATATCTAATACACCAATAAGGTGGCCTGAGTGCACGGAGCGTCTGGTGGATACCGGCATTTGTGACATTATTGTGATTGGTAGATAGTAGATATTATGATGGCAATGCATACAAGGAAGGAACCACTGCCCCGGGCAAGGGGTAGGGTCGTTATAATTGGTCAGCTAATGCTGACCGTTGCTTTGTTTTCCCTCTCTTGAGGTGGATGCCTATTTGCAGGTGCTGGTGGATTGACTTGAACTAAGCGGAATCAAGGCTTGCTGCTTAAGGCCCTCAAAGGTCGTACGAAGAATGCTTGGATTTCATGTGTGGCTGGCCTGTGTGCCGCTGTATGAAATTTTATATATTTGTAAAGAGCAACCTGTAAGGCCTTAAGGCCGTGAGCGTGTGTGTATTATATATATTCCTAGTTTATATATAAATGTGGAGTTTATATATTTAGTGGACATTCATTCTAATGAGTTCTTATAACTAAAAATGCTGCGCTAGAATGCTTTGAGTTAGGCTACGAGTAGAATGAGATTTTGATTTCCACACGTAATTCCGCCGTTTCTCTGTGAAATATGGCGTGGGGCACCGGCCAGACCCACCGTTATATTCCACGTGGCGAATGGAAGCGTTACACAGCTAGTGGGATCCTGAGCAACGGGGTCCTCTCGGGGTCTTGCATAGTTTCCAAACTCTTTCTTCGAACTACTTTCCTTTCCCCCAAGTGTGCCTACAGCCCTGCCCAACCAATGAGAGCCTGTACTGTAACACCCCAAAATGTAACATGAAAAGAGTTGTCCTGGATCCTCTCGACATTTTTCGTTGAGCACCGCTTGACGTTTTTCGTGGAGCTCGATGTTTTTTGTGGAGCTCGACGAAATCGTCGAGCGGAGCTGGACGAAATCAGCCCGTTCGACGAATTTTGTTCGACGTATTTTGTCCCGTTCGACGAAATATCGAAATTATGGATATGACTGAGTGGTGTCTCGTGTCAGGTGGCAGGTGTGCGGCCACTGAGCGGTGTTTGACTTTTTAGCTTCAATCTCGAGCCGTTAATTTGCTTTGAGGGGAATAAATCGTGTGGCTGGAAGATAACCGATGCCTTATTTGTAGAGAATGGAGGTTGGAAATAATTATTTCCTTTGTTTATTCTCCTTCTTCCCGAGTTCTGGAGCAGGCCCTCCCGGTTAGTAGGATTTGAGTGCTCTGGTTGTGCTGCTGAAGGAGGATTTGGGGCTTAAATCTAAAGCCAAAGTGGGATTTGTGAAGAGGAAAGTGTAACGATCCTTTCCATCCGAGTAGAAATGCTTTTCCATAGCTTCAAAGAGAACTTCAAGGGTAACGATCTTTCTTCTTGGACAAGTGAAGTCCTTCTTTTTGCATATGCATGGAATCTCCCGCCAAAAGCTGGAAAATCGAGGGAGTTCCTTTGTGTTGATTCATGAAATCCACAGTGAGTCTTGCATATAGATTTAAAATGTGTAGTACGGAACATGTATACTGTGTGAAACTCATATGTACTGGTTAGTCTGGATTGGTGATGTTTTATTTTGCGCACTGGAGAAGACTCCGCGTATAAGTTAGTATTTTGTGAAGTTAATGGATTGTGCATGTGGAGGGTAGTAGTAGGAAGTATTGGAGTGAAATTCCAGGAAAATACTCGCAAAGTGCATGAACTGTATGCTATGAAAGACTAGTGTTTCTAGCACTGCCGGTGGCGGCAGGGATTTCTGGATGGTTGGTCTAGATAAGGTTAGGGTTGGGGATGGAAAGAGAGTTCTGTCGCTAACGCCGAGCGATAGTGAGTGTCGCTGGCTCCTAGCTAACCTGTGATTGTGAAGCCAGTACTTAGGGGACAGTGTGGCTATTGTGTGGTATGTAAGCTCTTAAAAAGGCTTTGTGTCGAACGGACAAGGGGATGCCGACACACGTCATCCTAGTTATTAAACTGATGATTTGAGCAACAGGCAAGGGCTAAACTTTTTCCACGTTATGGCTGTCTGACATGAGTGCCTGGTATATTGACGTTCATCAGGTTCACATAATGAGAGTCTTAGGCCTGCGCGCCATTAAGAATAACGTCTCCGGCTGTAGTCCATGGAGCGAAATGCTCAAGTTTTCCATTGAAAATGGTGGTGGGACCCTGGTTTTCCGGTACACCGAGAATGTGCCCTGAGTTCACGGAACGTCGGGCCTTGT
Organism: Platanthera guangdongensis; assembly: GCA_039583875.1. NCBI lineage: Eukaryota > Viridiplantae > Streptophyta > Magnoliopsida > Asparagales > Orchidaceae > Platanthera > Platanthera guangdongensis. Next base: position 75,408,184 of record CM077163.1, on the reverse strand, counting down.
GGTCAATGTTTGTGATATATTGGTAGTGCGTGAGTGCACATCTTGTCACTTATCTGCTTGTGAAATGCTATGCCTGCAGGGAAGGAATACCGCTGTCCCGTGTAAGGGGTAGGGTCGTTATAAATTGGTCAGCAGAATGCTGACCGTTGCTTTGTTTACCACCGTTGTAGTGGATTGTCCCCATGTAGGTGCTGGAGAGCCGAGTGGAAACGAGTGGGCTGAAGTCCGTGCTGCTGATGCTGGTCCTCGAAGGCCGAATGAAGAATTTTATGCTTTTCATGTATGGCTGGCCTGCGTGCCGATGTTTGTAATCCACACCTGTCAAGCGTAACTGTAAGGCCTTAAGTCCAGACTTGTTGTGTATTTTTGTATACATTCCTTTGTGGTGATATATATAAATGCTGGTTTATATATTGTGGACATTAAAATGAGTTGAGTTCAACTAACTTTAAAGCTTTCCTTAGCATGTTCTGGATTAGGTTGCGTGTAGTTTTGATATAAACTTATAACCTCGCCATCTATTTGTGATATATGGTGTGGGGCCCCGGCCGGACCTTCTATTATATGTCATGTAATGGATGAAGGCGTTACAATTTGGTATCAGTGGGAGGTTTCGATCCTCCGACCTGTGGGTTATGGACGCTCGCCGGATTGTCTCAAATCAGAACAAAGCCTAATAAAAACACATCATACAAAGTATGAAATATGAAAAGGAAACAATAAATAACTTAAATCGTACCTGTGACGACGTCACTTTGCTTTATGGCCTCCTGCTAGCCAAGATTATACACTCTGGGCTGTGCCTGGGACGCAGAGGACTCCACCACTGCCTTTCCCTTATCAATATATGACGCTCTTGTCTTCTTTTTAACCTTTGGTGGACCAACCCGACAATCACGGGTTAAATGTCCCACTCTACCACATGTATAACAAGTACGAGAATCTTGCCTCGAAGTTGCTCTAGATGCAACACTCGAGGGAGCCTGTGTAGAATACTTGGATCTCTTACTCCATTTCCATCGGTTGTTTGATTTCCCCGGGTGCGACACTTTGAACTCGGACTTTGTCACATCCACGTCTCTTTTTCCTTGCACCCGCTTCATATCTTTTTCCAACGCACACACCGTGTCCACCAACACTTGATACCCTTGGTTCACCGAACTCGAGAGCAGGGATCGTAACTCATCCCGTAGCCCTTCGTAGAACCGATTGGTTTTATGTTGTTCATCAGCGAAGATAGACCCTGTATAGCGTCCCAACCGTGTAAAATCATGTAGGTATGTGTCAACACTACTTTCTCCCTGAGTTAGACGCTGGAACTCATTTTCCATGGCGACGCGCTGTGCTGTTGGCAAATGCTTTGCCAAAACCAATCTCGAAAACTCCTATATCGAGACTTCTGTTAATTGTCTGCCCGCTAAGTGGTGCAACTCTATCTCGTGCCACCATAGCCGGGCCTCGCCTTCCAGCAAGAAGGGGGACAAGGTGACTTTATTTTCTTCCTCCATCCTTATCGCCGTCAATATTCTCTTGACGCGGGACAACCAATCCTCCACATGCGTTTGGGATCCCATACCCATAAATGTAGGAGGATTGAAGCTCATAAACTGCTTCAACTGCCATTTAGCTGCTCGAGATCAACAACAGCCTCACCAGGTTCTGGCCTTACACCAACCTGTTCGGGCACCATTGCAGGCTGCGTCTGCCTAGTAGGCTGTGCCTGAAGCATTGTAAACAATGCCTCAACAACTAAGCGTACTGTGTTAAGTATCACAGTGTCGATTTGTATGGTGACAGATAGTGTGAAAGTGTTCTTACCGAACGGATGTGTGATGCATACAGATAGAGCTTGCTTTGTGGAGGTACGAATAGGAAGTCAGGATTTCGGGTTGGAAGCATATATGCTGCTGATATCAGAATTTGATGTGATCTTTGGTATGGACTGGATCTCGGAGCAACGTGCCTTTATAGATTGCAATTCAAAGGAAGTCACACCGGGGCAGAATACTGAACGAGAGATGAAATTTGCTGGTATGCAAGGATCGAGCAAGACATTGATGTCTTATATCCAAGTGGTTAAGGCAGTTCTGAAAGGCGCGAAGTTATTCTTCACGCTTATTGAGGCTGTTGAGCTAAAGGCCAGTGTGAATGATGTTCCGAATATTTCAGAGTTTGCCGATATGTTTCCACCACAGCGGGAGATTGACTTCTAGATTGAGTTGGTTTCAAGTGCAAAACCTGTGGCATGCTCGCCATATAGAGTAGCGCTAAAGGAAATGGCGGAACTAAAAGTTCAACTACAAGAGCTATTGGAACAGGGTTATATACACCCAAGTATGTCACCTTGGAGTACACCTATTCTCATTTTGAAAAAGAAGGATGGTAGCTTGCGATTGTTTATTGACTATCGTGAATTGAACAAGGTGATGGAGAAAAACAAATACCCGATTCCACGGATAGATGACTTGTTTGATCAACTGGCTGGATCGACAATATACTCAAAGCTTGATTTGAAATCTGGCTACTACCAGTTGTGGATTCGGGAAGGTGACATTCCCAAGACAACATTTGGAACATGCTATGGTCATTACGAGTTCACTGTAATGTCATTTTGACTTTGTAATGCGCCATCAGTGTTCATGGACTTAATGCACCGTACTTTTAAAGAGTACTTGGATTTCTTTGTGATCGTCTTCATCGACGACATCTTGGTGTACTCTCAATAGGAAGAAGATCATGCGAACCATTTACTGATGGTATTTCACACCTTGAGGAGGAATAAGCTCTATGCCAAGTTCTCCAAGTATGAGTTCTGGCTATTGTCAGTGGATTTTCTTGGCCATGTGGTGAGTGAAGAGGACATTGCGGTGGATCCGTAAAAGAGAAGAGTCGTACTGGAGTGGCCGATGTTGTCTTCGGTGGCCGAAGTCATGAGTTTCCTTGGACTGGCGAGCTACTACAGACGTTTTGCAGAAAACTTCTCGTAGATCGCTTTGCCTCTTACCACAATAACGAGGAAGGATCAGAAGTTTGTTTGGATGCCGGAGTGCGCGCGAGCATTTGAAGAGTTAAAGTGTCATCTGACCATGACGCCCGTTTTGACATCTCCATGTGGTACAGACGGCTATGAGATCTATAGTGATGCCTCAGGGAGCGACTTAGGCTGTGTTCTTCTTCAGTTTGGAAAGGTGATCGCTTATGGCTCACACCAGTTGAAAGTGTATGAGCGAAACTATCTCGTCCACGACTTGGAGTTGGCGGCGTTGATTTTTGCACTTAAATTGTGGCGCCACTATCTATATGGCATGAAGATGGATATATTCACGGTACACAAGAACCTAAAGTATCTTTTGGATCAGAAGATCTCAATATGCGACAACGAATGTGGATGGAGTTCCTCAGGGACTATACCTTTGATATTCATTATACTCCCAAGAAGGGAAACATTATCGTAGATGCCTTGAGTCGTAGGACTCCAATAAGGGCAAATTGGTTACAGATGCATGATGAGCGTCTGATCCAGGAATTGGAAGCGTTAGAAATTTCTTGTGTTGACAAGAATTCCACAGCAAATGTATACTTGAACTAGACGGAGGTACAGTATGACCTTGCAGATAGGGTTCGGCGAGCTACGGAACTTGATGCAGGTTTGCACGGCTATGTAGTGGATGGGTCAAATGGCCAATTCTCTTGGGATGATGGCCTATTGCGGAAAGACGGTCATTTGTGCATCCCAAGTATGGGTAAGCTAAGAGAAGAATTGATGTATGAGGCTCACTTTACGAAATACTCAATTCACCCACGGAGCACAAATATGTACAAAGACATGAAAAAGCTGTTCTGGTGTCCGGGTTTGAAGAAGGACATCGCGCATTATGTGGATAAATGTCAGACCCATGCTATAGTGAAAGCTGAATGCCAGAAGCCTGGCGGTTTCCTGAAGTCGCTACCTATTCCGGAATGCAAGTTTGATGATATTTCGATGGATTTCATGCACGGTTTACCGAGGTCTCAACGCGGTAACGATTCGATCTGGGTAATCGTGGACCGGTTAACTAAAGTGTCTCACTTCATTCCGAATAAGAGAGACGATTTAGTGGAAATCTTGGCTAAGCTTTATGTGGAACAAATAGTTCGATTACACGGTGTTCCCCGTAGCATAGTAAGTGATCGAGATGGGCGCTTCACTTTAAATGATTGGGGGCTAATCCATCAGTTGTTGGGGATAAAGTTAACATTCAGTATGACCTTTCATCCACAAACGGATGGCCAAACTGAAATGACCAACATAACGATGGAGGATATGCTCCGAATGTGCGTGTTGGATTTTGGAAAAGATGGGAAGATCATCTTTATATGGTAGAGTTCGCATACAATAATAGTTATCAAGCTAGTATAAATATGGCACTGTTTTTGAAGTTTTATATGGTAGGAAATGTCATACACCATTAGTTTGGGCGGAAACAGGCGAATATAAATTATATAAGAGTAAAGAAGTCGAAGAAGCTAATTATACAATACACTCTATCCGAGAGAGGCTATTGATAGCCCAAGATAGACAAGTAAAATATTACAACGCCAAGCACCGAAATGTGGAGTTTGTGGTTGTTGAGTGGGTCTACTTAAAGATCAAACAATTCAAGGGCGTATCCAGGATTCAACGCTTGAAAACGATGAGTCCAAGATATCTTGTTCCATTTGAAGTGGTGGAATGAGTTGGCAAAGCTGCCTATCGGCTAGATCTTTCGGCAGAATTGAGTAGATTGCAAGATGTATTCCACATCTCAATGCTTCGGAAAACCGTGAAGGATCCAGCTCAAGTAATTACGAATGATCACGTACCGGTCGAATTTGGGCTAACGACGAAAGTTAGGCCCATACAGATCGAAGATAAAGCGGATAAATAGCTGTGGAAAAACACAATCGGGATGGTAAAGATCTGGTGGGACAATTTTGGCCGTGAGGAGCTAACATGAGAGCTGGAGCAAACCATGCGTGTTGAATTTCTTGATTTGTTTGTCTAAACTGGTATAACAGCTTTTGTTAGGAGGGGAGGGTTGTAACACCCCAAAATGTAACAGGCAAAGAGTTGGTCTGGCTGGGCGATAAAATGGTCGAGTGGAGCTCGACGAAATCGTCGAGCAGAGCTCGACGAAATTAGCCCATTCGACGAATTTCATTCGACGTATTTTGTCCCGTTCGACGAAGTGTCGAAATTATAGATATGACCGAGTGGTATCTCGTGTCAGGTGGCTGGTGTGCGGCCACTGAGCGGTGTTTGACTTTTCAGCTTCAATCCCGAGCCGTTGATGTGTTTTGACGGGAAGAAATCATGTGGCTGGAAGATAACCGATGCCTTATCTGTAGAGAATGGAAGTTGGAAATCATTATTTCCTTTGTCTATTCTCTTTCTTCCCGAGTTCTGGAGCAGACCCTATCGGTTAATAGGATTTGAGTTCTCTGGTTGTGCTGCTGAAGGAGGATTTAGGATTGAAATCTAAAGCCAAAGCGAGATTTGCGAAGAGGAAAGTGTAATGATCTTTTCCGTCTGAGTAGAAACACTTTGCCATGGATCTAAAGAGAACTTCAAGGGTAACGATCTTTATTCTTGGACAAGTGAAGTCCTTCTTTTGGCATATGCATGGAATCCCCTGCCAAAAGGTGGAAAGTCGAGCGAGTTCCTTTGGGTTGATTCATGAAATCCCCAGTGAGTCTTGCATATAGATCCAGAAATGTGTAATACGGAATAGGCATACTGTGTGAACCCCATCTGGACTGGTTGGTATGGATTGGTGATATTTTATTTTGCGCACCGGAGAAGACTTCGCGGATAAGTGAGTATTTTGTGGAGTCGGTGGGTTGTGCCTGTGAAGGGTAGTAGCAGGAAGTACTGGAGTGAAATTCCAGGAAAAATAATCGCAAAGTGCATATACTGTTATGAAAGACCAGTGTTTCTGGAACTGAATGTGGCTGCAGGGATTTCTAGATGGTTGGTCCAGATATGGTTAGGGCTGGGGATGGAAAGAGAGTCCTGTCGCTAACGTCGGGTGATTGTGAGTGTCGCTGGCGCTGGCTCCTGGCTAACCTGTGATTGTGAAGCCAATACTTAGGGGACAGTGTGGCTATTGTGAGCTATGTGAGCTCTTAAAAAGGCTTCGTGCCGAACGGACAAGGGGATGTCGACCCGTGTCAGTCTAGTTATTGAACTGACGATTTGAGCAATGGGCAAGGGATGATCTGTATCCGTGTTATGGTTGTCTGACATGAGTGCTTGAGAATTTGGCATTCATCAGGTTCACATAATGAGAGTCTTCGGCCTGCGCACCATTAAGACTAAAGTCTCTGGTTGTAGGCCATGGAGCGAAATGCTCAAGTTTGCCATTGGAAATGGTGGTGGGACCCTAGTTTTTCGTTACACCGAGAATGTGCCCTTAGTGCACGGAACGTCGGGCCATGTGGTCGACGTTTATGATATATTGGTGGTGCGTGAGTGCACGTCTTGTCATTTATCTTCTTGTGAAATGCAATGCCTGTAGGGAAGGAATAACGCTGCCCCGGGTAAGGGGTAGGGTCGTTATAAATTGGCCAGTTGAATGCTGACCGTTGCCGTGTTTACGACCGTTGTGGTGGATTGTCCCCATGCAGGTGCTGAAGAGTCGAGTGGAAACTATTGGGCTAAATGCCTTGCTGATGTTGCTGGCCCTCGAAGGTCGAAAGAAGAATTTTATGCTTTTCATGTATGGCCGGCCTGTATGCCGATGTTTGTAATCCGCACCTGTCAAGCGTAACTATAAGGCCTTAAGGCCAGACTTGTTGTGTATTTTTGTATACATTCCTTTGTGGTGATATATATAAATGTTGGTTTATATATTGTGGACATTCAAATGAGTTGAGTTCAACTGACTTTAAAGCTTCCGTTAGCATTCTCTGAATTATGATGCGTGTAGTTTTGATATAAACCTATAACCTCGCCATCTATTTGTGATATATGGTGTGGGGCCCTGACCAGACATTCTATTATATGTCATGTAACGGATGGAGGCGTTACATGGACAACGAGTCTACCCGGGTCCGAGCGTGCCTTCCAGACCTGCCATCTAGGAGAGCCTACGCATCGGAATCACCACTCGAGGTATTCCCTTACCCCCCCAGGCGAGCCTACCGCCCTACCAGTTAGTGAGAGCCCAGCAGTGGGTCTACCTGAGGCTGAGTGCTCTTTCTAGACCTACCAGCTAGTGGGAGACTGAGCAGCGGGATCCTCTCGGGGTATTGCTTAGTTTCCCAACTCTTTCTTCGAACTCCATTCCTTTCCCCCCAGGTGTGCCTACAGCCCTGCCCAGCTAATGAGAGCCTGGACAGCGAGTATACCAGGGGCCGAGCGTGCCCTCTAAACCTAACAGCTAGGAGAGCCTGCGCAACAGAATCACCACTCGAGGTATTCCCATACCCCCCAGGCGAGCTTGCGGCCCTGCCATCTAGTGAGAGCCTGATAGCGGGTCTACCCAGGGCCGAGTGCGCCTTCCAAAACTACCAGTTAGTGGGAGCCTGAGCAGCGTGATCCTCTCGGGGTCTTGCTTAGTTTCCCAACTCTTTCTTCGAACTCCTTTCCTTCCCCCCAGGTGTGCTTACAGCCCTGCCCAGCTAATGAGAGCCTGGTCAACGAGTCTACTCGGAGCCGAGCGTGCCTTCCAGCCCTGCCATCTAGGAGAGCCGGCATAGTATAATCACCACTCGAGGTACTCCCTTACCCCCAAGCAAGCCTACGACCCTACCAGCTAGTGAGAGCCTGACAGCGGGTCTACCCGGGGCCGAGTGCGCCTTCCAGACCTGCCAGCTAGTGGGAGACTGAGCAGCAGGATCCTCTCAGGTTCTTGCTTAGTTTCTCAACTCTTTCTTCAAACTCCTTTCCTTCCCCCCAAGTGTGCCTACAGCCCTGGCCAACTAATGAGAGCCAGGACAGCGAGTCTACACGGGGCTAAGATTGTCTTCTAGTCCTGCAAGCTAGGAGAGCCTGCACAGCGGAATCACCACTCGAGGTATTCGCTTACCCTCCAGGCGAGCCTACAACCCTGTCAGCTAGTGAGAGCCTCGCAGCGGGACTACCCGTGGCCAAGTGCGCCTTCCAGAACTGCCAGCTAGCGGGAGCTTGAGCAGCAGGATCCTCTTGGGGTCTTGCTAACTACCAACCTATTTTTGCAATGCTCAAAAGGAACCAATCATGAGAAAACTTGATGAATTTATTATTACAAAATAAAATTTACAATCTTGTCCCCCAGTAAGGGTAGATGCGCTTCAGGTCGTCGTCGCTCCAAGTATGACTCAAGCATTCACCTTCCATATTCTGGAGGTGGTATCCCCCTGACCCCAGGGCCCTTTCTACAATGTACAGTCCATCCCAGTTAGGGTTGAGCTTACCAATGGCCGCCAACCTTCTCGCGGCGTCGACCTTCTTCAAGACCAAGTCCCTTTCCTTGAACTGCTTTATTCTGACATGCTTGTCAAAGTACATGGCCATCCTTCGTTTGATCTCCTCCTGCCTGATTGCAGCCACATTGCGAAGTTCCTCCACCATGTCTAATGAGAGCCGAAGCTCCTCTTCATTCCCTTCCATCCACGCTTCGCCTCCTCTGCCTGCGGTCGCGACCCATGGGGATTGAACCTCAAATTCCACAGGTAGGACTGCCTCACAACCATTGCAAGAGTTTGGAGGGTGATTTTGCTAGTGGTCGTGTTTGGGGTTGTTTGTAGAGTCCACAACACCGAAGGGAGTTGCTCTACCCAGTTCCCCCTTATGTTCTCCACCTTCTTCTTGAGCAGGTTCACTATAATTTTATTTGCCGCCTCCACCTGGCCGTTGCTCATGGAGTGGTGAACGGAGGCAAACCTGAGGTCGATACCCAACTGAGTGCAAAAGCTTATGAACTCCTCGCTTGCAAACTGTGGACCATTGTCCGTGACAATGGCCTGAGTCAGCCCATGCCTGTAGATGATCTCTCCCCAAACGAAGTTCTTGATGACTTGCGAGGTTACCTTGGCCAGCGCCATGACCTCTAGCCATTTTGAAAAATAGTAGATCATGACAAAGAGGAACCTTCTCTGCCCACTCGCCGGAGGAAATGGCCCAACTAGGTCTATCCCCCAAATGGCGAATGGCCATGACGTCGTGATGCTTCGAAGCTGTTGAGCGGGCAGGAGATGGAGGGGGCGTAGAGATGGCGCTTTTGGAACCTCCTCGCAAACTCTGCTGCATCCTTCCTTAGGATGGACGACAAGTATCCCTGTCTGACCACCCTTGCCTCCAGTGTTCTACCTCCTGAATGGCTTCCACACTCCCCAGAGTGCACCTCTTCCAAAATCCTTGGCATCTCTTCCCCCACCACACATCGCGCAAAAAGGCCCGGCAGCATCTTTCGAAGTAAGCTCCCTTCCTGCATAAAATAGTGGGCCGCTTTATGATGAAAGCCCTTTTCCTCCTTGACCCCTTCGCGGAGGTTGCCTGTGGAGAAGATGGTCATGAAGGGATCCACCCATGAGGGTCACCCATCCACTTCCATCAGCTCCCCCTCCTCGATTGCTGGATGAAATAGCACGGTCAAGGTTCCCCCCTCGGTATCCAAGCTTGGCCAATCGGTCAGCTGCTTCATTCTCTTCTCTAGGGACATGCTGAATTGAAAAGGCTCAGAACCCACCAATTACCACCATCACCTTGGCCAAGTACCTCTGGAGGGTCGGCTCCCGAGCTTCATATTCCCCCCTGATCTGAATGCCACCACCAGTGAATCTGTGAACTCTTCCACATCGTGAATCCCGAGCTCCGAAGCCAACCACAACCCAGCTATGACAGCCTCATACTCCGCCTATTTGTTGGTGATCGGGAAGTGAAGCGCCACTTCTTGCTCTATGGTGACCCACTAGGGGCTCACCAACACTACAACTCCTCCAAGGGAATGTTTCCCCGAAGCTTCGTCAACGTACATCCTCCACGCTTCCCTTGGCAGCGCTTCCTCCACTTTTAGCTCTATGACGTAGTCGGCCAAGAAGTCTGCCACCACCTGTTTCTTGACAGAGAGCCTCAGCATGAAAGAAAAGTCAAACTCGCTGAGCTCGATGGACCACTTGGCCAACTGCCCTAAGTGCTCCACCACTTCAAAGATCTTGCGTAGTGGGTGGTCGGTCACCACCTTGATCGAGTCGGTCTGGAAGTATGGTAAGAGCTTCCTGGCTTAGACGATTAGAGAGAAAGACAAATTTTCAAGGATGGGATAGCGTAGCTCAGCTATCTTCAAGATCCTACTGACATAATAGACTGGTAACTGCCTCTTCCCATCCTCTCTTACCAACACAGAGCTCACATCCTCAGCCCCTACCCCAAGATACAAAGCTAAGTCCTCTCCCTACTTTGGGCTCTACAGGAGCGGCGTTTGGGATAGCTGAGCCTTCAACGCCCGAAATGCCTCCTCATATTCCTTCGTCCACTGAAACTTCTTGTTCCCTCGAAGCATTTTGAAGAAAGGCGAGCACTTTTGTTGATTACATTGGTCTCAATGAACTTGTTTTGAAGAAGTCTTCTCAGCTCAATGATATACACATTGTTGTATTTAATGGATGTTAAGTTTATGTGTACAGGTAAATAAAGCTAAGTACAATGTGTCGAGACACTCAGGACTAGTGTCGACACATACTGAGAAAGTTGCGTCGAGATAAAGAAAAGCTTTGTCGACACTAAGGACAACTGTGTCGACACACTGTGTCGACACTAAAGACAACTGTGTCGACACTCAGGACTAGTATCGATACACTCTGTTCAAGCTGTGTCGGGACTGGAGACAACTGTGTCGACACTCAGGACTAGTGTCGACACACTCTATTTACTCTGTGTCGAGACTGAATCCAACTGTGTCGACACACAGGACTTGTGTCGACACATTTTACAAAAGTTGTGTCGAGATAAGTTGAAGAGCTATATCGGCACATTCAGAAGTTTGTCGATACCACTACAAGGCAGTGTTGACACCCAGTACATGTGTCAACACATTTAACAGCCAAGGTTCAACAGTTCAACAGATATGTTTCCTAAGTAGAGAAATCAAGACGGAGGTACTGACAACTGTCATAGCTGTCAGATGTCAGTTATTAACCGGATCAGCCGGTTACTCCTATCAGAGCCTATTTAAAGGAATCTAGTCTTCAAAAAAGAGGATCTCATTGGAAGAAGTGAGAAAGAAAAGGAGGAAGAAGTGAGAAAGAAAAGGAGGAAGAAGCAACACAATTTTGTGAAGACAAAAGTCTGAAGCATCAGCTACAATTTAGAAGGTGGAGAGAGGACTGATCAATAATCATCTTCAACATCTCTCCAACCTAGATCAACCCTAATTTCTACTTCAATAAGCTTTGAAAAGCTAAGAAGGGTTGATCAGATCTATCTTGACAAAGATCAAAGGAAGCACATTCATCAAGATCAGATCAAGAAGCTGTTACTCACATCTCTCTTGCTGGGTGACATTTTATAATTCTATTTTCTTTTATATACTTTTATTATAAGATCTGCCTGTAGATCTGAGTGGAGGAGAACTATTCTCATTCTATTTATAAGCCTGTGTTATAAAGGCTGAGGTAGGGCTGGGATTGCCTGAGGTAGGAGAAGTTGGAAATTCTCTAAGGTGTAGGGCGGGTGTTGCCTGAGAAGTACGAGTGTGGATTCATTTTGAGGTAGAGTTCTTGGGAAGAACTTGAGGTGTAGGATCTTAGTGATCTGAGTGGTAAGGCTTGTATAGTCTGAGTTGTAGGAGCTGGGTAGGCTGTGAGTTGTAAGATCTAAGGATCTGAGTAAAGGAAAAAGAAGAAGTTTGGCCGAATCTAGTTCATTGCTAGGTAGCCGAAGGGGGAAGTGGATGTACCCATAAATTGGGAAACCACTATAAATCTGTGTGCATTGCACTGTGTGTGCTGATTTTTAAGCTATGTTCATTTTCATAATTGTTGTTTAGTTTATCTTGATTAGTACTTTGATTATTAAAAAGGGGTGCAATAATTTAAATTGGACCTATTCACCCCCTCTAGGTCATTAGTAATCCTAAAGTAAACATTTATAATTGGTATCAGAGGGAGGTTCACTAAAAAAAGAAGGCATAATAGCCTAGTGAGAATCCAAAGGATTACAGAGGAAGATATATCATGGCTCAGAGGAAAAAAACAATTCCATTAAGCTCCATGTTTGCTCCAAAGAAAACTTTGGAATATGTAAAGAAAGAGTCAGATTATTCATGGAGGCAGCAGATCCAAGAATATACATCACAGTGATTAAAGGACCTTTCATTCCCATGAAAGTGTCAGTTCTTGATGCAAACATCAAGACACCTGAGTCTTATATGGAAATGTATAAGGATGAAATTATTCTGGCTTATATGGACAAGAGGGCTCAGAATATTATAGTAAGTGCAATAGATGATTCCACTTTTCAGAGTCTGATTCATTGCAATACAACCAAAGAAATGTGGGAGTCTTTGATAGTTTACATGGAAGGAACAAAAGAGGTCAGAGATGATAGAAAATCTCTGCTAAATCAACAGTATGAAGCCTTCAGATAAGATAAGAAAGATTCAGTGGGTGACTATTTTGAAAAGTTCTTCAGAATTGTAAACAACACGAGGACTTATGGTAGTAATTTTACTAACTATGAACTTAATGACAAGTTATTGAGGTACCTGAACAAGGAATGAGACATTAAGATCTATGTCATAAGAGAAATGGGAAACTTAGCAAAAATAGACCCTCAGGCCCTATTTGGAAAGTTGTTGTCTCATGAGTTATAGCTCAATCTCAGAAAGTCTGAAGAAGAATCAGCCAGAGCACAAAATAGAGAAAATACTTTGGATCTAAAGGTAGAGTCATCAAGAAAAGTCAGAGAGAAGCCAACTCTCTTACCAAAATTGGAAACTGCTTCTGAGTGTTTAGAATCATCCTCAATAGGAGGGGAACTAACTGAGGAGGAACTGTCTCTCTTCTCTAGACAGTTCAAGAAGATATTAAGGAGAAGAAAACAAGGTAGGTGGAAGGGTCAAGCTGTAGAATCTTCTCACAAAAATATCAATCATCCATAGAAACCCTGGATGAAGAATTCTGGGGACAGGTATGGCTCTACTCAGAATAAATACATTAAAACTAATATAGTGGTTTTTGTTGCAACAGAAAAGGGCATGTGATAGCTGATTGCCCAGCAAAAATAAAGGAGAAAAAGTTAGGGAACTTAAAGGATGGATAACACAAGAATGCTGATAAATGTTTCTTGGCAAAAAGAAAGTTGACACTATCTGACAGTGAGTCTAGTTCATCTGGATCAGAAGAGGAGTAGGCTCTCATGGGCCTGATGGCTATTGAGGAAACTCAACCAGGAGAAGAAGTTCAGGATTATTCAGATCCTGCTAAGGTAAAATTAATCTCTCATAGTTTAGCCTCAGACTCTTTTTCTGCATCAGAAAATGAACCATGTTCACACTCTTCTAATAGTAAAGAACATGATTCCAATATTGAAGCAGAGTTTAACACCCTTATCAACAGATATGGAAAGTTACTAAAGGCCTTGATTGCAAGCAGACAACTTGCTAAGAATCAGGCCAGAGAATTAGAATCATTGAGAGGAGTATCTTCTCAGTTGATAAGTGCCAACACAAAGTTGGACCTACAAAAACTGAAACTTGTAGAATTAACTAACAAGATAGATAGACAGGCAGAGTTGATAATAGAACATGTCAAGACTATCAAAGACCTGGAAGCAAAGCTTGCTTAGGAAAGACAGCTCCTGCCTCAATTCTCAAAACCTAAGTCAGTGCTACCTATCATGGATACCTTTTCTGCACTATTTAGAAGTGGTGTTGGGTATGATAAGAATAAGAAGTTTAATAAGAAGTCTGTACCTATGGGTAAAACTCCAAGTGGTCCAGATAGGCAACTAGTCGAGTATCTGCCTTGTAACAGATGCTTGAGATCATATGTTCCTGGACATATGATGTCTGTGTTCTCTACCAGTAAGGTCAATAAAAAGCCTTACTGGAAGTATCAGTTATCAAAAGGCAATATACGCCAAGAACTACCATAAAAGGTGATTAATCCAAGAAGCCAAGGAATTCTTGGAGCTGATGTAAGACCCCCCATTTTTTTTCTTTTTAACACCAGGGTCTTAGGGCCAGAACCGCCCCTTAGCGGTGACACCTTCACGCCCTGAAGGGTCATTACCATGAAATGCCGATTCTGCCGGCCGATTAGATCACAGAAAAGCAACAAAGTAGAGTAAACACAAGTGAGGTAAAACTCTAAACAAATGTCCACAATAAAAAACACATCAGAGTAAATATATCTCCATGAAGGGAGAGTCCACAGAATATAAGGTACTGAAAATAAGGGCTTAATCCCGATACATCATATCCTCACTACATAATCACTCAAGCGGAAGCAAAGTAAAACACTACTAAGGTCAGGGGCTCACAGTCCCTGTCATCTGAACTCCGGTGCTAGACTGCCCCATCTCCAAGCGTGCCGACCTGCGGGGCTTCTCCTCCATGTTGGGCTCCACGATCCCATAAATGATGTGGTTCGAAAACCGTTAGACTAAAAGACTAAGTCCCATCATCCCCCACCCCTTCCCCCATGGCCCTTAGGCACCGAGCAGAGCGGAAGAAAGGGGAGGACTTGAAGGTGGAGAGTAATCAAGAAACAGATGGCATCAGACCTATACTAGTAATTTTATAGTACATGTGGCAGTTGAGTAAAGTATGAAAATTAACCTTAACTTATACGGGAACATATAAGCAATGGATCTTTTACAGGGCTCCCATCGTATAAAGAGTCCCATACTGAAAGTGCAGCTAGATCTTATATACTCTAGAGGGGGGTGAATAAAGTATATGGTGCTTGAAAACTTTTTACAACAATTGTTATAATCTTAGTGAGCAGGGAAGCAATTATAAATCTAATCACAGAACTAAACTAATTACAAACTAAACACAGAACAATCACAGCCAGAAACAAAAGATAAAGACAAGCAAGCCAGAAGACACAAGAAAATATAGTGGTTCCCCTAAACTTGGGTACATCCACTCTTCTACCACCCTAGGTAGGAATCCACTGCAGGATGAGTTGATCAGAGGTGTCCTGGGCACCAATGAGCTTTTGATAAGGTGCTCAAAAACCAAACCAGATTTTTTGATCAGGTGTCTTGCCACCAATGAGCTTTTGACAAGGTGCTCAAAAACCAAGCTCAAACTTTTGAAGGGAGTTTGAGAAAGCCTTTATAGAGATGGGGGTGAGAGAGTGATTGAAGTCTTCTCTTACTCAAACAGCTGAGAAGACTATGTGGATTTGATGGTGTCAAAGCTCCCCCTGAGTCCTTGAGATGTTCAGGAAAAGAAGCTTTGCTGTAGGGTGATAGGCCTTCAGAAGTTGATCTCCAGCAAAAGATAATTTCAGCAACAGCTGAAATGTTAGGTGTCTGGAGTCTTGAAAGATGTTGGCCTTGAACACTTGAGACAAGAGAGATCAGAAGATTTCAGAAAAGTTAATCTCCTTAGATGTGTGTTCTTCAGAGAATTCTTTGAGACAGAGAATATTTTGTTCTTATTCTGAAGATTACTGATGTCTCTGAGAGATTCAAAAATTCTTATCTTTTATTCTCTGGTACTGAATAGAAAAACATCCTCTGTCAAGAATAGTCGTTGGCCTGCATTAATTGCATCCTTAATTGCAAAATTTCTTCTGGAGGAAAGTCCAAAGAAACATTCCTTGAAAATCCCTTGAAACTTGGTCCAGAAATAAATGAAAACGGCAAGAAAATCTTCTGAATTAATTGCAGAATAACTCCTTAACTGATCTGAATTTGAATCTTGAAAAATCCTTGAAGTTATCAGAAAACGTCGAACTGAGCTCTGCTATCGTCCAACCGAGCTCAGCGATATGGATTTATACTGCAACAAAATATCGTCGATCTGAGCTCAAAGATCGTCGAACTGAGCTCAGAGATAGAGATCCAATACTGAGTCAAAGATCGTCGAACTGAGCTCACCGATCGTCGAATGGAGTTCGACGATTTGTGGAAGTTGAGCTCAGCGATCGTCGAATGGAGTTTGACGATCTGTCGAAGTTGAGCTAGACGATCGTCGATTGGAGTTCGACGAATCGTCGTGCTGAGCTCGACGATATGACTTAGTCTCAAACTGCAAAATTCTTGGTCTTGAGGGCAGCTTCCAAACTTAGACTTCTAACCCTTAGACTCAATTCTAATTGACCTTTAGAACTATACAGGAGGTCAAACATTGGTTTCCTAGAGACATAGTGATCCTGGCCCAAATTAGTAATAGGGTGTTCCAACAATCTCCCCCTATTTGGGTTAGGATTACTATTTGCAGAGTTTGGAAAAATTAAATAACAACATACAAGCAGCAATACAGAAAAACAAAAAGCTGGACATTGCAGAACCACAGATATATATATCATCCCAGATAATAATCAGAAGTTAAGATGATTGTCACCTTACATTGTCATTTCTTTTCCTTGCTCTTAATGAGTTTCATATCTCTGTTGGGGTTGAGAGCTTCTTTCTTTGATCTTGTATCATCTGCTGCACCTAAAGTGGTTTGCTGTTTGGGCCTGGGAACTACAGCTTCAGGATGCAGTTCCATGTATCTGTCAGAATCAAAAAATTTGCTTGACCCATATCTTTCCAACTATTTCTTTCTCTGTTCAGACATTGTAGTGATGTTGGAAGAGTCTTTGCCTTGCTCTCTAGCTTTCTTGATCTGATCCAGTGTAGCAAGCTCTTTCATCCTTGCAGTCCAAGCAGCTGGATTGTTCTCAGGGTCTTCAAATGGCACTGGTGGCTCATATCTATTAAAAGGATTGTCCTGAGGAGGCCTGGATGAAACTGTTTCCTTCAATTTATAGGGAAAAGGACCAGAGGTGGTGTCAGATGAGATTTGTCCTTCCCTGGAGTAGGGATGTTGCCTTGAGTATCCTTAAAAGTAAACTTGGAATTCTCTTTGATTGCCTCTATATCCTCCTCTTCTAGATTGAGAACCCCTGGACTGGCTTCCCCTATGATAGGATCTGGCATAAGGCTGATAGGGGGTTTGAATTCTAGCAGGGGGTTGAGCAGCTGAACTTCCACCTGCACCTGCATCAGGAGGAGGTGGTGGAGGAGGATGAGGATGTTGGAATTGAGAAGATCCTTTTTCATATTTCCTTTTCTTCTTCATTGCTTTGAGTTGATTCTTTGAGTACTGCATCCAGTGCTCAGTTATGGGGCAATCATAAAGAATATAATATGGTATATCATTGTTATCCTTGACCTTGGCAGGAGGTACTCTCTTCATGGCTTTGCTCCTTGCCTTCCTCTTCCTGGCAATGGTAGCGGAAGAATCATCAGAATCTGTTCTGAACTCATCACTTTCAGAACTTTGATCATCATAAAGGGCATCAATCTTCTTCATCAAATCTTTCTTGAGCTGGATTGAAGCAGATGAGGCAGCAGAGGTTGTAGTAGTAGAAGTTGAAGCAGTAGCAGTAGTGAAAATAGCAGATACAGAAGGTGTGGCAGTTGAAGTTGAAGTAGATGAGGCAGCAGATACTAAAGGTTCTGGAGCAGTAATGACAGCAGTTGGGACAGCAGCAGTTTCACTGACAGAAACAGCATTATCAGCAGAAATATCATCAGAAAATACAGAAGGCTCAAACTCATGTGCCTCTGTCATAAGGATCTCCTTAGAAATTGGCTCATCAGCAGTATCAGCAATAGTATCAACAGAATTTTCAGCAGGAAGGGCAGCAATATCAGAAACAACCACACTGCTTTCAGCAGAAGTAGCAGCAGCATAAACTGAGTTAACAAATGAAGTGATGATGCTGGGGTCACAACAAGAGAAGGGCACAAGGGCCTTGGACAAATCCTCTGGGGGCTGGATAGCAACTGTCTCTGGAAGACAAGCTTTCTCTGGCAGACATCTGAAATATATAGAATCAAATTCTGAGAGAAAAGACCTGAGGTCTATTGCAAAGACTGCAGCAGGAGGTGGAACTGGATCTTGAGACACAGCAGCAGCAGCAACAGTAACAGGAGCTGAAGAAACAGCAAGAGCAGCAGCAGCAGGCAGGCTCACTTCATAGGGCATCTCCCCCTGCCTAGATTCAGACATGGCTGGATCAAGGCACACTGCTGAAGGGGCTGCGTGAGGGAATAAAGAGGAGAGCCTGGCAGAAAGGGCTGCCACTGACAAGAGTAATGGAGCCAAGGAGGTCTCCAAGAGAAGAGATAGCCTGGGGGCTAGCAATTCATAAAGCCTGTCAGCAAGGGCTGGAATATCTACTTGCTCAGTAGTGACTGGAGCAGAGGTAGAGGATGGGGGTGTAGCTGTTGATGATGGTAGTGGAGAGCTAGTGTAGTGGGGAAGGGATGGTTGAGGTGTGGGTAAAGTGGTTATGGAGGACAGTGGGATGGAGATGGAGGGTGTGAAGGTGGGTTGGTCAATGATTTCTTGTAGAAGATCTTGGTAAGATGTTGATGATGAGGGTAGCTCAGGAGGAGAGGATGGTGAGTCATCCATGAAGGAATCATCAATGAGGTTGAAGGATTGAATGGAGGGTGATGAAGTGGCAATATCTGTTTGAGGGTAGGAGTATAATGGATGAAATTGTTCTTCTGTGGTTGGAAGAGTAGGGATTGGAGATAGTGTGGATGTTGGAGAGGGGATGGAGATGATGATAGTGGATGGAGTTTGAATGGTAGATGTAATTGGAAGAGATGGAATTGGAGGAGGAGGAGGAGAGGCATCAGCAGGCAGGTCAGCTGCAGGGGCAGAGACCTGTGGGGAAGTGACTCTGATAGTCCTGGTGCCTGAAGGAGTGCTGGAAGAGGGCCTGCTAGGCTTGATGATCTGCCTGTCCCATTTACCAAAAAGGGCACAAGACAGTCTCTTGGATGCATTTATGTGTATCCTAGAGGATACCAGCAAAGCAGGGCACCTATTTTGCAGAAAAATTCCTAAAATCCTTCCAAAGTTTACAAAACTCTTATTAATTTTCTTCTTAATGAGGTCAAAGAAGACCTCTCCCCAATTCAGGTTCTTCCTGTCTACTATGGCTCCCATTAGGCAGAGCTGATACCTGGAAATTGTATCATGGGCAGAGTGCTTAGCCAATAGGACTTTCCCAAGTACATCAGCCAGGAATTTGTATTCCACAGAAAGATTCTTTTTCAACAGCTTGTTAGGGTTAGCCTCAGAATGACCCATTCTGACAAGCAAGTCAGCATATTCTTCTCCAGACAAATCAGTAGAATCTCCACCAGTACTTAACTCAAAAACCTCTGTCAGAATTGCTGGGGTCAAGGGTACCTGAGTGCCAGAGATGGATCCAACAATGGTGTTTTGATCCTGATTGTATGCAGTGTAGACCCATTCTTTAATCTCATCAGAAGCAAGCTTAATCCTTATAGTCATGATTGCAGCCAGTTTCTGCTCTTTGAATAGCTCTAAGATATCCTGAAAGACCTAGTCTGTTGTGCTGAAGGATTCAATGTCTATGTCAAAGCCGGCATCAAATTTCATGGAGGCGAGAACAGCAACAGAAACAACCAAAGTTATCTGCAAAGATTCAACAATCAAAACGACCAAGTGCAGAAATGTTTGGAGGGAAAGAAAGTTTTTGCAGAGAAATCGAAAGCGCAAAGCAGAACGATGGCGAAAAATGAATTTTATATTAGGGTTCGACGCAGAAATGGAAAGATCGTTGAACTCAGTTCGACGATCAGGGACTCTAAAGGAATCTGAAGAGTCTTCAATATCGTCGATCTCCATTCGACGATATTGGAGAGCGTCGAGCTCTGTTCGACGAATGTTCAGAGAATAAAATCGTCGAGCGCCGTTCGACGATCGTTGACCGGAAGAGATAGTTCATACTATGTGTGAAACGCTGAACTCAGGTCGACGATTTCAGAACTCGTCGATCTCCGTTCGACGAACTGGGGGAAAATCGTCGAGCGCAGTTCAGAGATCAGAAAAACTCTAGACACTAAGAAACATCAAGATGTTTGCCTAGTCTTGGTCAATTTTTAAACTTTTAAAATCTTGGATATTATTTAAGACTTCCTACATCTAACATTCCTAACTGATTTAGGAAGAAGGTGTGTTTCTTTTCATCCAAAGGCTTGGTGAAAATATCTCCCCTTTGTAAATCAGTTGGGATATATTGTAGTTCAATTTTATTCTTTTCAACATTATCCCTTAAAAGGTGATGCCTAATCTCTATGTGTTTTGTCCTACTATGGAGGACTGGATTTTGAGCTATAGAAATAGCACTAGTGTTATCACAAAAGATTTTAGACTACTCTAAGTTGTAGCCATAGTCTAGGAGTTGGTTTTGAATCCACAAGATTTGTGAACAACAACTGCCTGCAGCCATATATTTAGCTTCAGCAGTTGAAGTTGACACAGAAGTTTGTTTCTTACAAAACCAAGAGACAAGTCTGTCAACAAGGAACTGACAAGTTCCACTGGTGCTTTTCCTGTCAATTCTGCATCCAGCATAATCAGCATCAGAAAATCCAGTTAAATCAAATGCTGAATCTTTTGGATACCAGAGACCTAGATTTGGACAACTTTTAACATACCTGAGAATCCTCTTTACTAGTGTTAGGTGTGACTCTCTAGGGCTTACTTGGAACCTAGCACATATACATGTAGCAAACATTATATCTGGTCTACTAGCTGTAAGGTACAGTAAAGAGCCAATCATTGCTCTATATGTTGTTTGATCAACCGGTTTCCCATGTTCATCAGCATCCAATACAATATTAGTAGGCATAGGTGTTTTCATACAAGATGCTTCAGACATGCCAAATTTCTTAACCAATTCATTTGCATACTTGGTTTGAGAAATAAAGATGCCTTCAACATGCTGTTTGACTTGCAATCCTAGGAAGAAGGATAGCTCACCCATGCTACTCATTTCAAATTTAGAATGCATTAGGTTGGAAAACCTTCTGCACAATTTTGAGTCAGTAGAACCAAAAATAATATCATCTACATAGATCTGTACTAGTAGGGTATGGGACTTATGGGTTTTAATGAAAAGAGTTTGGTCTACTCTACCCCTTATAAATCCATTTTCTAGAAGAAAGCATGCTAGGGTCTCATACCATGCTCTAGGAGCTTGCTTGAGACCATATAATGCTTTGTTCAATTTAAAAACATAATCAGGATAAGTTGGAGAGATAAAACCTGGAGGTTGTCTGACATATACTTTCTCTTTGATGTCTCCATTTAGAAATGCACTTTTGACATCCATCTAATATACCTTGAAGCCTTTATGTGCTGCATAAGCTAAAAATATTCTGATGGCTTCCAATCTTGCAACTGGTGCAAAAGTCTAGTCATAGTCTATTCTTTTTTCTTGAGAATATCCCTGAGCAACTAGCCTTGCTTTGTTTCTTACAATTACTCCTTGATCATCCAGTTTGTTTCTGAATACCCACTTTGTTCCAACAATGAAGTGATCCTTAGGCTTTGGCACTAGTTCCCACACTTTGTTTCTTTCAAATTGATGCAACTCTTCTTGCATTGCAATGATCCAGTGTGGATCTTGCTCTGCATCTTGAATGGACTAAGGTTCAATTTGAGATAGGAAGCAGGTATGCAACAGGTTTTGGTTGACCTAATTTCTGGTTTGCACACCAGCTGAGATGTCTCCAATTATTTGGGAAATTGGGTGGTCTCTTGATGTTACTAAATCAACAGGGGGTGTTGATTGTTCACCAACCTGTGTTGTTGTTTCCTCTTGTGGTACAACAACTGGCTCGTCATGTTGTTTTTCAATATGTTGAACACTTTATTCATCTTCACTGTTTTCATCCTTTTGAGTAACCTGTAACTTGTTCAAGTCTTCAATAAGAGAATGTTCCTGCAAAGGTGCTATGGTAGAAGAGATCTTCTCCTTGAAAGGCATGTTAGATTCATCGAATGATATATGAACAGATTTCTCAATTTTTAGAGATGATTTATTATAGACCTTATAAGCCTTGCTAATCATGGAGTATCCCAGAAACACTCCTTCATCAGCTTTAGCTTGAAATTTTGCTAAATATTTCTTGTCATTATTATGTATATAGCAAATACAACCAAAGACTCTAAAGTAATCAACTTTAGGTTTCTTCCCTTTGAGCATTTCATAGGGAGACTTTCCCTTTAGTTTATGTATCAAACTTCTATTCAGCACATAGTTGGAGGTGTTCACTGCCTCTGCCCAAAAGGATAGAGGAAGATGAGCATCTGACAATAATGTAGTGGCAGATTCAATAAGGGTTCTATTTTTCCTTTCAGCTACCCCATTTTGTTGAGTAGTTCTAGGAGCTGAGAAAGTATGACTGATCCCTTCACTCTAACAGAACTCTTGCATAAGAAGAGAATCAAACTCTGTCCCATGATCACTTCTGATCAGGGCAATATGAGTATTGAACTCAATCTGTATACATTTGAGAAACTCTGTCAGACATTTAAAGTTATCAGACTTCTTCCTTAGAAAGAACACCCAAGTGAATCTAGAGAAGTCATCTACAACTACTAAAGTGTAAGATTTCCCTCCTAGGCTCTGTACTGTGATGGGTCCAAAAATATCCATGTGTAACAGATACAATATCCTAAGTGAATCACTCTTATTAAGTGACTTAAAGCTGTTTTTAGTTTGATTGCCTAATTGACAAGCCCTGCAGAGTCCTTCCTTCTTGTAGGGGCCAGAAGGTAGTCCTCTAACAAGGTTGTCCTTGGATAGCCTAGCAATAGTTCTAAGGTTTAGGTGTCCTAGTCTCTTATGCCATAAAATATTTGGTCTACCAACAGAATTGAACAGGCAAATATCTACATCTGTTGAAAGAAAATCTACTAGATAGATGTTACCTTTACTTTTACCTATCAACATAGTTGTGTTGTCCTCTGACTTGATTTTGCATAAAGCTTTGCTGAAGGTCACCTGGTAGCCTTCATCACACAGCTGACTGATGCTTATTAAGTTGTGCTTCAGTCCTTCCATATAAGCTACCTTCTTGAATGTTACTGATCCAATCTGGACTGCACCATATCCTTTAGTCTGTCCAAAGTTTGAATCACCAAAGATAACTTTGGGTCCAAGCTTGGCTCTAAAGGATGTGAGGTTGTCCTTGTTCCCTATCATGTGCTTAGAGCACCCACTATCCAAGTGCCATTGCTGGTTAGATGTTGGATAGGTCTTCACCTGCACATAAAATAATTCATTTGTTTTTGACCCAGTTTACCTTGGGCATAGGTTGATAACCTTTAAATTCTGAAATAAAAGACATCCCAGGTTGACTCTTATAACCTTCAGGATGATATCTCCTTGGAGGTATAATCCATTCAGTATAAGGGTTAAAGATTTCGGATGAAGGACCCTTAGGATTGGATTTTGATTTGCCCTTGAAAGACTTTCCAGAGCTCTGACCTCTATTCGACGATCGTGGATCTGCGTTCGACGATCTTGGGTCAGATCGTCGAGCTCCGTTCGACGGTCGACTATGGCAGAGTTCAGGAACTTGAGATCGTCGACCTGAGTTCGACGATTTTGCCTGAGATCGTCGATCTGCGTTCGGCGATCGTCGATCTGCGTTCGGCGATCGTCGATCTCCGTTCGACGATTTCTGCTGGGACTTAGTTTTCTTGGGCAGATCAGAATTTTTCCTAGCTACCTCTACAAATCCCTTTCCTTTATCAGAAATTAATTTGATTGGGGTTGTTAGAACTATAGGTTGGCTGGATGAAGCACCCAATCCCAGTGTACTATTGAATCTGGAGTTCACTGTGCTTGTTATGTCCATCAACTTGATACTTCTCCCATTAAGGGATTCTTCAAGCTTCTTGGACTCAGATAGCTCACCTTTCAGTGAAGCTATCTGCTCCCTACAGCACTCCAACTCCTGAGAGAGTTTGAGGTTTTCTGACTTTAAGGTATTATGTTCAGATAGATGATTTTTGAGAGAGATAATTTCTTTCTCAGATTTTAGCAGGTCTAAACACAATGCTTTAAACTCAGATTTAAAGTCCTCTGAATTAAAATCAAATGAACTAATTACCTGATCTTCTTCAAGTTGAGTCTCTGAATCTGACACTGACTCTTCTTCATCTGAATTATGTTGTGAGGCATTGATTGCCATCATGCAGAACTCTTTCTCTTCTACATCATCTTCATCATCACTGGAGCTGGATGAGGCTTCTGACTCCTCTTCAGTCTCACTCCAGGATTCAGCAACAAACCCCTTTCTTGTGTGTTTGTTTTTGCTTGATGAGGATTTGTCATTGCCATTCCTTTTGGAGTCTTTCTCCTTTCTTCTTTCTTTATTGTCCCTTCTGTCCTTGCTTTTGTTTTCTGGACAGTCAGGAATAATGTGCCCTGGTTTCCTGCAACCGAAGCAGACAATTTCCTTATTATTAATTGACTTGTCATACCTTGGCTTATCATGCTCCTTGTATGATCTCCTTCTGAAGTCCTTTCTGGCCATCTTGTAAAATCTTTTGGCCAACAGACTGAGCAGTTCATCATTGCCTGTGACTTTGTCTTCAGGCAGATCTTCAGTTGCCTTGAAAGCTATTGTTTTCTCTTTTCTTGTGGCTGGTGAGGCAGCCTTCTGTTCTTCTTCTCTATTCTTAATGAGTAGCTCATAAGATTTGAGCTTACCCAATAGAGCTTCAGTGGTGATCTCATTCAAACTTCTGGCATCCTTGATTGGCCAGATTCTTGAATCTCAAGTGCTAGGGAAGCACATTAGAATTTTGTCATTGAGTTCAGTTAGTGAGATCTCTTTAACCAATGTCCTGAGTTCACTGACTATTAGACTGAGCCTGTTGTACATATCTCCCACTGACTCAGTTTCTCCCTTCTTGAAATTCTCATATTGAGATATGAGGTGGGATCTCCTATCCTTTCTCTCATCAGCTGAGCCTGAGACTATTTCAGAGAGTTTGTCCCAAATTTCCTTTGCTGAATTGCATTCAGCCACCTTTTGAAAGATGTCATCAGACATTGTCTGGGCTAAGATGTTCATAGCCTTGGCATCAGCTACCTTCCATTTCTTGATGTCAGCATCTGTTCCTGATGGAGGTGGAACAACATTTGTACTTGAGTTCTCTGGAGGTCTTGGACACACTGTCAAAACAGAGTTAAAAATATCCACGTCAATAGAATTCATGTATAATCTGATCCTTGCTTTCCAAAGTGCAAACTTGGATAGATTGCACACTGGAGGTTTGGTGCTAGCATAATCTTTGTTTTGGGCCATGATTTGTGAAAACAAAACCTAATAATAAACTCAAAAGAAGATAGATCTAACTAGGGATCTTTGGGTTCATGTGTTAGCCTGTGCAACCACCAAGGTGTGGTCTGTTTAACCAACCTCGCTTTGATACCAATTGAAAGTGCAGCTAGATCTGATATACTCTAGAGGGGGGGGGGGGTGAATAGAGTATATGGTGCTTGAAAACTTTTTACAACAATTGTTGTAATCTGAGTGAGCAGGGAAGCAATTATAAATCTAATCACAGAACTAAACTAATTACAAACTAAACACAGAACAATCACAGCCAGAAACAAAAGATAAAGACAAGCAAGCCAGAAGACACAAGGAAATATAGTGGTTCCCCTAAACTTGGGTACATCCACTCTTCTACCACCCTAGGTAGGAATCCACTGCAGGATGGGCTGATCAGGTGTCCTGGGCACCAATGAGCTTTTGATAAGGTGCTCAAAAACCAAACCAGATTTTTTGATCAGGTGTCTTGCCACCAATGAGCTTTTGACAAGGTGCTCAAAAACCAAGCTCAAACTTTTGAAGGGAGTTTGAGAAACCCTTTACAGAGATGGGGGTGAGAGAGTGATGGAAGTCTTCTCTTTCTCAAACAGCTGAGAAGACTATATGGATTTGATGGTGTCAAAGCTCCCCATGAGTCCTTGAGATGTTCAGGAAAAGAAGCTTTGCTGTAGGGTGATAGGCCTTCAGAAGTTGATCTCCAGCAAAAGATAATTTCAGCAATAGCTGAAATGTTAGGTGTCTGGAGTCTTGAAAGATGTTGGCCTTGAACACTTGAGACAAGAGAGATCAGAAGATTTCAGAAAAGTTGATCTCCTTGGATGAGTGTTCTTCAGAGAATTCTTTGAGACAGAGAATATTTTGTTCTTGTTCTAAAGATTACTGATGTCTCTGAGAGATTCAAAAATTCTTATCTTTTATTCTCAGGTACTGAATAGAAAAACATACTCTGTCAAGAATAACCGCTGGCCTGCATTAATTGCATCCTTAATTGCAAAATGTCTTCTGGAGGAAAGTCCAAAGAAACATTCCT
Organism: Platanthera guangdongensis; assembly: GCA_039583875.1. Classification (NCBI taxonomy): domain Eukaryota; kingdom Viridiplantae; phylum Streptophyta; class Magnoliopsida; order Asparagales; family Orchidaceae; genus Platanthera; species Platanthera guangdongensis. Next base: position 75,381,803 of record CM077163.1, on the reverse strand, counting down.
TGAAAATCCCTTGAAACTTGGTCCAGAAATAAATGAAAACGGCTAGAAAATCTTCTGAATTAATTGCAGAATAACTTCTTAACTGATCTGAATTTGAATCTTGAAAAATCCTTGAAGTTATCAGAAAACGTCGAACTGAGCTCTGTTATCGTCGAACCGAGCTCAGCGATATGGATTTATACTGCAACAAAATATCGTCGATCTGAGCTCAAAGATCGTCGAACTGAGCTCAGTGATAAAGATCCAATACTGAGTCAAAGATCGTTGAATTGAGCTCACCGATCGTCGAATGGAGTTCGACGATTTGTGGAAGTTGAGCTCAGCGATCGTCGAATGGAGTTCGACGATCTGTCGAAGTTGAGCTAGACGATCGTCGATCGGAGTTCGACGAATCGTCGTGCTGAGCTCGACGATATGACTTAGTCTCAAACTGCAAAATTCTTGGTCTTGAGGGCAGCTTCCAAACTTAGACTTCTAACCCTTATACTCAATTCTAATTGACCTTTAGAACTATACAGGAGGTCAAACATTGGTTTCCTAGAGACATAGTGATCCTGACCCAAATTAGTAATAAGGTGTTCCAACACATACCAATTTATACGTTGGGCTGTCGGTTATTAACAGCAATATATATATAATAAGAACTTAACCTTAATTTATAAACTTGCCCACACAAGCTTATAGACCACAGGGTCGTTTTGCAGGTCCTATTGTATAAGCGTCCCATACCACTTATACAATAGGTGACAGGGGTTTTATGCTATGATAATGCCATGACATGCAAGTGGTTTATGATGCGATCATGCAAGTGCAACTCACCCACCCGTCTCTGTGCACACAAACCTTTAGTTCCCCCTTTCTGGAGCCTCACCTCTCAGGATACCTCCGTAGTGGCAGATGGAAGCAGTGGGTTGGGCCTTGCCCACCTCTAAACCAGTAAAGCACTACTGGTCAGACCTATCGTACGCTTCAATGCTGGTGTACAAAGCGGACTCCTGCATACTCTTTCCGGCTAGCACACCGGTCTTCTGTTGGCGAAGTGCTAGCCACACTTGCCGAGTCAACGTATTGGCGTCGGTGCATCGACACTCCAATACCGAAGACCCACCACCTTTATTTTATGCACAAGCAACCTTATGTATCAGTACCGAGCCTGTAACATCCCATTTTCGACTAGACCTCCAAGAGTGGTTTTAGTCATGTCAAAACCCTAGGAAGCCTAAGGGACCAAGTGAAGAAGGCCAAGGTGAAAATCACCTTGGTTTGCCTATAGCTCAGCCTTATATCAGCAAGAGGAGATCTGAACCGTCAGATCCTCTTGGAAGAAATAAACAGCCACACAAATTCCCTGAAAACAACTCTTCTGGGTCTGACACGCCCGTGTCGGCCCAGACATGCCCGTGCCGCCAAGTGTGTCGTCGGCCCGATGATCATCGATCTCATTTCGTCGAGCTCAGATCGATGATCGTCAAGTTCATTTCGTAGAACAGGGGGGAACGCGCCCCCGACACGTCCGTGTCGCCAGGCTGTCGTCAGCTGTAACGCCCCCGGTTTTTCTGTGTTTTGTTTGATCTTTGGCTGGCGTTACGATGGCGTATTTCCGGCTCTTTGCCGTTGTAGAGCGTGGTCTTAGCTCTTAGGGTTCCTTGTGTATCCTGTTTGTAACCTGTTAGCAAGATTCCCCAGCTAGCCGGGGTCCGTTTGATGACTCGGTTGGGCCTCTTAGGGAATGCTTGTGTTTTTGGCTTCGGGTGGTGATATCCCGGGTTTTGTTCGTCGAATGCTAATTTCAACTTCGCAGTTGTGTTCGTAGCATGGGTTTTTAGCTGCGATGTGAATTTCGTCATTTTCCGAGATGTTTCGGGTCTCGCGTCGTTTTGATATTGAGTGTAAGTAATTATTATGTATTGATTGTTTATTATTAAAACTGATGTATATATATATATAGCCTTGGGTTAGAAATTAGGGCTCAGTTCTTTGCCTCTTTTCTTTTTCTCTTTCTGGAAGAAGCCGCCACCTGTACGAGAGGAAGAGAACCGCCGGACTACCCTAGCCTTCGGACGCCGATTCCTGGAGATTTAGCGGTCGAAATTCGATTTCGAGAGTGGATCTGGACTGCCCTCGCCTGGATCTGCATTCTTTCTGCTCCTCAGCTTGGTGCTCTACGGCTAGATCCGAGAGTGGGGGATGCCGCCGACCAAGCTTTTCTGGTATTGAGGCAAGTGATGTCCCCTCATCCTTGTCAAAGTTGATCTTTGTCTTCTTTTGATTAAATTTTATCTCTTTCCTGCTTAGATCTTAGGTGTACGCTAGAGTTCATTCTCGATCATACCGTATTTAGTGTAGAAAAGTTCCAGTTAAATCTCAGATTTCCTGAGGGATTGTGTCTATTAGGGACAGATTTGGTTCGGTTCAGGTCGATTAGTTGCTATTGCCGATGGATGATGAAATTCTATAGAGAGCCCTCGTTCTCGTTTTGGTTGTTTGCTGGGTTTGGCGCCGGTGGCCAGTCGGGGTGTCGACACCTTTGTGTCGACACCGGCCAGCAGTGGTGTCGACACTTGGTGTCGACACCGGCAGCAGTGGTGTCGATACTTGGTGTCGACACCGGCAGCAGTTGTGTCGACACCAGCAGCTGTGGTGTCGACACTTTGTGTCGACACCAGCAGCAATGGTGTCGACACTTGGTGTCGACACCAGCAGCAGTGGTGCCGACACCTTGTGTCGACACCGGCTTGTCGTGGTGTCGACACAACGTGTCGACACTGGGTGTCGTGTTGGTTTTGGGGTCAGGTAAGACTCGGGGTTGGTTCGGGTTAGGCGTGCAAGGCCGCGTCGGTTGGACCCGACGTTTTTGCCTTGGGTTCGTGTGTTTCTTAGGATTGTTAGTGTGACTTTTTCCCTAGGGGGGGCATTGGGTGTTCGGCTAGTTTCTGCATGCCGACTCTTGGGTTGTGGCAGGTGGTGGAGTTTTGGTGGCCTCTGGAGGGGTGGATTTATGTGGAGAGCTGTGGCCACCGCCTTTTGCCCCGATTTGGGTTGGTGTGTGTGGGACCCTAAGGTTGCCACTGTTTGACCCCTTAGCCCTTTTTGGATCTGATTTTGGTTATGTATTCAGATCCATGTTTTGACCACTGCCACTTACCCACGTGTTAGGACTGTTAGTCCCTTCCCTGTTTATGCTGTCTTTTATTTTGACATATATGTATATGTCTTGTTGCTGTTGCAGACTCTTTTGGTAGGGCATAATGGTTTTATTGCTCGCACTTGGCGTGCTCTGATGTGCTTTAGACAGTACTCTTTTCTTACTGTCACCCCTTTTCTTTTGCTTATAGCAGTTTGTTGCCGGGTTGGTAAACCCTTCTTTTATTTGCTCATTAATCTAATGCTCTATTTACCTTTTGATTATTTTCTTGCTGATGTGTTCTTTTCTTGAATGTCTCAGGTCCAGGTTGTAGCCAGTTCTGCGGCTAGTTCTTTGGAGGGGCTGGTTGGTGGCCACTTGGGTAGCTGAGACAGTGGATCCCCGATTTTGTGAGGTAGTTCTTTACCTTCCTGTATAGACATACATACTCATCAGTGGGTTCGTGTTAGGTTGTTGGCGCCCACTGGTGGCTTCTTGCGATGCTGGGTATGAACCTAAACTGCTGTTTTTGCCTATTTGTGGTTGTTTACTTGCTTCTGGGAAGGATTTATGCTAGGTTGCATGTTAGATATTTTAAACCCTAAAAGCATTATTATATGTACATCATGCATAACATATTTATAAAACGAAGACACTATATTTCCTTAGCGTAAAAAGACTATCTTTCCTATATATATCATATTCACTTTATAGTCGTGCATACCATGAGTTGTCCCTCGGGGACACCTATGCTCATTTAGGATGTCAACTTAATTGAACCAAAGTATTTTCTGCTGCGTATAAATATACTTTTATTGTGTACTAGCTGATCCACCGTGCCGAGGGATGCGGCCTTTCAACATAACCGGTTTTATTTCATAATTAATCAACGAACTTCCTTAAAATCAAAGGTCTGGAGTTTTGCCTGAGCGTGTGCAGTTATACCCTGCACGACGTGGCATCACGACACGTGTTTTCTCTTACTCTGATACGATTTTATCATTGAGAAAATGCGGGTTGTGACAACAATCCAGTGTGTCACGCCAGGACCAAGCACATTGAGATTGATCACCACTTCATCAAGGAGAAGGTGTTGGAGGGATCTCTGTTGGTCGGGCATGTTCGGAGTGAAGACAATCTTGCTGACATCTTTACGAAGCCACTGTCGAAGGGGCCCTTTGAGTGCTTGCGCAGCTTGCTGGGCTTGATCACCACTTCTCACTTCAAGGGGGAGTGTTGAAAATTGTGAAGTGGAAGTGGTTGATGGGACAGGCCGGGCAGCGTGGGCGGACAGCATTGGCGGACTGTGCGGACTGGGCGGACTGCGGCCTAGTGATAAGTCTAGTGGAAGCCGACTGTTCTGAGCGGGTTGTTTGCATGGAGTCCGCAGACTGTGCGACCTGATATCTGCAGATAAGGCGTTGGCTGTTTGGTTGAGCCAAGGAGCGGCCTGAGCGGACAGAGGCTTGCGAACTGGTGCATTGCTCAGTGGCCGGGTTGCAAGCTTGTGCATTGGCAGTTTGGCTCATGTCCACGGGAAGCTTGCGGACTGGCGTGTTCGCGGTTGTGCTGTTGCGGACTGGGTTTAGAGCTTGGCTGTGGCCTTATCGAGCTCTGGTGTTACAGCAGGTGCTTTGCTGTGGAGGTATTTGGCGGACTGGTGTATGGAGTCCGGGAATTGGCCGTTGCTTTTGGGCAGGTGTGCGAGTAGCTTGCGGACTGCTGGCGGTCTGTGTGCTTGGATGTTTGGCGGACGGAGCTATGTCCGCCATGCTCGCATTTGGCCTTTGATGGTTCTAGACTTGGGCACACTCTGTGCCAAGACCAGGGTGTCCGCAGTATCCGCCAAGTCCGCTGTTGACCGGGCGGACTGTTGCTAACTCTGCCTTTGGTCGTGGACTTGTGGAGGATGGAGGCTTGTCTTGTTCTATGTGGACTGCCTCGGGGTTGTGCGGACAGCCATTGAAGGGGGTTGCTGTCCTGCAGTGGTTGTAGGCTTTGCGGGCTGATGTCTTGTCCGCATAGCTTAGGCGGACTGAAGAGGGTTCGCCAAAGTTGCCTTGCTCCTGACAGTTTATTCCTTGGTATCCGGCTAAGTCCTTACGGACTCGGCGGACGGTGTTTTGCTATCGCGCGGGCTAGGGCGGTGTCGCTATCTCTAGGGAGGTGACCACACTACTCACCTCGCCTATAAATAGGACCCCCCTGACACATCTACAGTAACTTGAGTGAACAGTAAGTTGGGTTGGGCGAGAAGCTGCGGTCTCAATTTTCTGTCTGCGCGGATTGATTCAGAGCTGACGGTTTGCCGTGTGCAGGTCGCGCGCGTAGCTTCAAGGAGCCAGGAGTTTGGCTTTGACTTCGGTCAAGTACTTGAAAGTGTGCGGTCTCTGCGGATTCAGCAGGTCGCTCTGCGGCTTGTCAGTTCTGTTTCAACTTTGCCAGCTTCAATAACCTGTCCGCCGGGATCAGGCGGGTAGGCGGTCTGTTCCTCAGTTCATCATCAGGAGGTGAATAACGGTGTGTCCGCGCGGCCTCGCGGCTTCGGCAGCCTCCGTATCTATTCGGTGGATTGCAACATAGCTCGAGCGGCTTCGGCGGACTTGACGACCTCGGCGGTCTCGACGGTCTCCGGTGTTGTCCGCCCGGCTTCTTTTTGGGTAACTTTCTGTGATAGCTTGTGTACTAGCGAAATCATGTCTCGCTACGTATACCTCGCACTGTAAAGAAGTGAATTTATAAAAGATCTGCTTGTGCTTACATTGTTGGTGTTAAATCTTGATCCTTGGTTTTCCGCTGGTTCAGAGTGTGAACTGAATAGTTTCGAAGATATTAATTTGACGTTTGTACTACCTTGCTGACCACTTTGAGAAAATTCAACAGACTTGAGGTCCTGGTGAGTGTAGACTGTATAGGAGGATTTTTACCTCCCGACAAGACAACGTGAAGAAGGTCATGGCCGTGGCTTTCCTAAATCCATGGAAAAACTAAAAAAAGGTCTCGTTAACCAAGAATTTTCGAGTCGCAGTCTCTAGCAGCATCATCTTCAAGGAAGGCCATGGCGTCGGCTTCGTGTAATTCCCTAAAATAATTGAAGGAGGTCTGGCTAATGATGAATTTCGGAGTTCCACTCCCTCCCGGCAAAGCCATCGTGCAGAAGGCCATGGCTCTCATCGGAAAAGCCACATCACGAAACGATATCCTCCGCGCCCACGCCTTTCTCGTCAAGACTTCCTTCGACCGCAACATCTTCGTGCTGGCCAAGTTTCTCCGCTGCTGCGTAGAACGCGCTTCTCATCAAGCCATCCTTCACGGACGAGCCCTCTTTGATCAAATACTGTTCCCAGACACTTTTATTTGGAACACTCTCATCCGTGCCTACCTTCTTGCTCGCATTCCAGGTGAATCTCTGCGCCTTTTTCGACAAATGTGTAGAATTTCTGGAAGCATCACTATCGCTGATAGTTACACATTCTCCATCTCTCTTCAGGCATGCGGGAGATTGGAGAAGCTCACAACGGGCTCTAGTATCCACGCCCATGCAGTAAAGCTTGGCTTTTGCTCTGATTTATTTGTGCAGACAGCGCTTGTGGAGATGTATGGGAAATGCAGGGATCTCTTGCATGCAAGACTTGTGTTTGACGATATGCCCGAGAGAGACTTGGTTGCGTATAATGCCATGCTAGCTGATTACTTGAACTGTGGAGATATGTTAGAGGCCGGGCGCCTATTTGCGGAGATGCCTGAGAGAGACTTGATTTCCTGGAACACAATGATTCATGGCTATGCCATGAGTCGTGATCTTGGTTCTGCACGGGATGTATTTGATAGAATGGAAGATAGAGATTCTATTTCCTGGAGCTCAATTATATCTGCCTATGCTCAATGCAGGAAACCCAGTGTGGCGTTGAAGTTGTTTTATGAGATGCAATTACATGGCATTGCGCCTGATAGCATCACAATGCTTATTGTTCTTTCTGCTTGCGGAGACTTGGGTGTCTTGGGCATGGGCAAGGAAATCCATAGATTGATCAAAACTGATGGGATCACAGTAGATATCAAGCTTGGAACTGCTCTGATCGACATGTATGCTAGGTGCGGTGATATAGAGAATTCTCTTGGAGTCTTTAATTCAATGGATGAAAAGGATGTTCTTGCTTGGAGTGCAATGATTATTGGTCTTGCGAACCATGGACTGGGTAAAGATGCTTTGGATCTCTTCTCTAAGATGGTTTTGGAGGGTATACGACCAAATGACATGACTTTCGTTGGTGTGCTCAGTGCTTGCAATCATACCGGTCTTCTAAGTGAAGGCAAGGCATATTTTAATTCCATGAGTAAATTATATGGAATTGATCCTAAAATGGAGCACTATGGATGCATGATTGACCTCTTGGGTAGATCGGGGCATATCGAAGATGCTAGAAAGCTTATAACACACATGCCTTTTGAGCCCGATGCAGTTGTTTGGAGGGCGCTACTCGGTGCATGTCGAATCCATAAAAATGTAGATTTAGCAGAGGATGCTATAATGAATCTTATTAGCTTAGAGCCTTGCGTTTATGGGCATCATGTGCTTTTGTCAAATGTATATGCTCAGGCCAATCAATGGGATGATGTGGCTAAAGTGAGGAGTAGGATAAGAAGAAAAAGCATTCCGAAGGTTCGTGGATGCAGTTCGATTGAATTAGAAAATATTGTTCATGAGTTTGTTGCTGGTGATAGTTCACATTCGAGAAGCAATGAAATCTATAAAATGTTGGAGGTGTTGAACGACCCATCAAGAAAAATCAAGTTTTAGACCAATGAATAGATTAGTTTACGAGATGTTGATTAAGAATGAATCGTGAGAAGTTGATTGTCTCCTTTGGATTATCCAGCTTCTTTCTGAAGTCCACACTTCACATCATGAAGAATCCCCATGCATGTAAAGATTTTCACTTGACTTCTAAACTTATCTCTTTTACCTATGAATGGCAATTGATATATAGGACCAGAATGATTTCCTTATTTTAGTAGAATCGAGTGTTTTTGTATTGATTATTGGTGGTGTTATACTTTTTTGGACAACTAATTAATTGCTAATGGAACCTGAATCAATTGAAGATTAAGTCATTTTGTCCTAAAGATTGCGGTGAATGGAGTTGGACTCTATGTTACATCAAACTAATTTTTTTACATGTTACATCAAACTAATTTCTTTACATCATAATAAAATGTGGATTCGGCAATGCTTGGACTTCAGAAAACGTTTATTCTGATAGAGGTATCTTGAATATAAATCATGGTGTTCACAAAGGTAAGGAGATACCTTTAAATGTTCTTTAACTAATACAACGAGCGTCTTGTTATCCTAATTTGGCCGAACTTGTTCAATTTTATGTACAATAACTGTAGAGATTCGATAGCTTGCTTAAGAAAGTGAATTTGTAGCATGCTTGATGTGACTTAATTGTTCGCACTGAGGGGTTACAATGGAATTATTTTGACAATATGAAAGCCTTAAGCCATTTAGCTTTATGGAATGCGATGTTCCATGGTTGCAGAAACTTAGGTATTCTATCTAGTCATGTGTCTTGGTTTGTAATTTAGTGAGGTTGAAGACCACAATTTGTATTTTGAAGACGGAAGAGTGCGAGGGATGAGGAGACGAGGACATGCATCTCCTCTTTCATTGCAAATCTGCATCATAGAATCTGAGGCGGAAGCGGGCACTGGTAGAGGCGGAGCCTTAGTAGCCTATACACGGTAGGAGCGTCGGTGGTACAGGTGAGGGAAATGAGATCAGAGTATCAGGCAGAGGAACAGGGATAAGGAGACCCTATTCCTGGGACGCAGGAAGTTGTGGTGGTAGAGGAGGGAGAAGAGGAAGAGGAACATCCGTATCACCAATACTCTCCATATCACCAGTACTCTCCCCCTGACGAAGAGTATGAGTCGATGACAAAAAATTGGATTTCTCTTCCCGAAAAGTAACATCCATAGTGCAATAGATATGCCCAGAGGGAGGGTGGTAACACCGATACCCTGTCGTCATGAAAGAGTATCTGAGGAATACGCACCGAAGAGCCCGAGGGTCCAATTTGTCTCGGTGGAGCAAATGAATCTGTACAAAACATACACATCCAAAAACACGAGGAAGCAGGTGGGAAGTATAAATCACAGTCATGGTAGACAGCCGATCTAGGGGAGTAGCATAGTTAATCACACACGAGGGAAGCCAATTGATAAGGTGGGCAGCGGTAAGAACCGCATCACCCCAATAGGACTTGGGAAGGTGCATAGCACCCAGAAGACAATGGGCGACATCCGATTAGTTTACTTCCATTTGTTGCATCATTTTGGAATTATGGATTTATCAAGATATTAAGGTTCCGTTTGGGAGGACTTATTTTCACCGGTCAAGCGGTTACGACCGCATGAACCCGACCTTAATTAAGATTAGGTTCATGCGGTCTTAGCCACTTGACCGGTGAAAATAAGTCCTCCCAAATGGAGCCTAAGACTGTTTGACATGGTGGTGGTGGTCGTGAACATGTGGGTTAAATTATCATTTGTTAACACCCACCAAAGGAACTTCATCCATTTAAACATAAAAATGAATTAAGGTCCTTAAGTGGGTGTTAACGAATAACAATTTAGCCCCCGTGTTCTCCCACCACTGTGCCAAACGGAGCCTAAGACTTGGATGAATATGATATTGTCTATTCATGAAAGAGTGCATTATGTTCTCTAGATTCCGACTATTTTAGGCATATTTTTTATGATATCGAACATGAAATGCCGCACTCATGTTATCACTAAATTCGTATGCTGGGCAATCTTCATTGAGATATTTTATCTATTTCTGAACCAAACAATTTGAATGATTAAACTTTGCATTGTTAAGTACCATGGATATTTATCACACCTTGAAAATATCATGTGATTGATATTTTATGGTAGAAGATGCATTTTTGTGGAGTGTTATCATGGCAGCAAGCACCCCATCCTTGATATTGCTAAGCACATCATGATTTCCTTTTTCTACAATCCTCCCATTTTTGAAAATGCAGGATCACTATTCTTCTTGATTGAAGTGTTCTATTAACCATAAATTCATCTAATGCATCTTGAACAACTAGCACAGATTCGGCATCTATAGCACTGGTTGCATCACCAAGAAGTAGAATCTTTGCTTTTAGCCACCCGAGAGTTGAAGGCCCCACTCTCCCACCATTGTGTCCTAGCCCTGCATATATTGACATTGTCATGAGTGTCTTACCGTATATATAGGAATTCAAAAAAAAAAAAAATTGTGCATGATCATATCTTTGCCACCCGAGAGCTGAAAGCCTCACTCTCCCCCACCATTCTCATGATTCATGAGTGTCTTATCTTATATATAGGAAGGCAAAAAAATAAATTGTGCATGATCATCTTTTTGTCCTCAGGTTTTTAACAGGAATTAAGGAGCAGGCAATTGGGTGCTTTCCCAGTTTAAAAAATGTGAAGGTGGAGAATTATCATTTCTGTCATTCATTACTAGTTTACTGCAAAGATTATTTTGAAATATTTTTCATTTATTATTGTTGCGAGTCGCCCGATTTTCCTTCGGTCCAGAAAATCGGACCTCTTAGCCCTGATTCGGATTGGGCGCACAAATAGTCAATAAAAAATCAGACAGCAATGACAAGAGGCTTTTTTTTTATTGTGGAGATCTAGAAAGGGTGAAAAATCACGTGGCCGAATATGTGCCGGTCCAAAATCCACTATTTAGCTTTGTTTACAGATGTTTCACGTTTTTCGGAGGGTGACATGCCACCTTTCCGTTACAAACTACAAGTACAAAGAGATGAAGAAAAAGCCAAGTCCACAGAGTTTCCACGATGCATCCTTGAGAGCGCCCTTGAGAGCATTCTTTTGTGCCTTCTTCCGGGCTCACTGAAGCGTCCAAGTGAGTGTTGAGCGTTGTTGAGCGGACTAGAGAGTGTGGAGCAAATCTCGAGCGAAGGTACTGTTGGGTCCATTGCCCACAATATCTCAGATTTAAAGAAGTCAATTATGTCAATGATATACATAAAGTTGTATTTGATGTGTGGTTAAGCTCATGCATGAAGCTTGTCTTTGAAACATTGATAGGACAGGTATTCAAAGTGATAGGACATGTGGACACAAAGATAGATGCTGGACAGGCAGCAATTTGCCTATGTCCACATGCGTTGATTGAAGGTTACTCCCAAGCTGCCGGGGTGTGTGAATGTGTAAGCCTAGTTATACAAGTTGCTCTTGAAGTGTTTTATTCTTGCTATTTAGGTTAGCCCAGGACTGCTCAATGTATTTCCCGTGAAGGGCTCTCGAAGGCACTAGGAACTACGATGAGATTACGCCCAAAGCTTCCTTTCGCAAGACACTTATTATTATTGGTTTCTATCATGTTTCCCAAACCCTTACTTATTGTACTTGATCTAACCCAAGAGTATTTGACACTTCCTCCCCTCGGGAAAGACGATCTTCCGTCGATCCAGAACACTACTTAACATTAGCCAAACCAATACCGTACTCATCCTATCTTCCAATGGTAAACTCATTTTTAATTATCCAACCAGCAAACATCTAATCTCTAACTCATGTGCCCAAATTCATATTTCAAATTAAATTCTGCAATTTTACTAAATGCAGACCAATCCAAGCTATATGACGTGTAAAACAAGAAGTACTCAAAATATTCATCCAGTATCCCTATAATAATTATTGGGGGTCTATCATGATATGTTTGGCCTAAATCCAGAAATTCATATTTTTTCTAATTTATCTGATTATTTATTTAATTATTCTGGTAATCCAAAAACCCCAAGTTTGAACACGATGTACCAACACCAGACAAGTAAATGCTCCACAAACTTTAGGATAAATATAATATGACTATTGAACATAAAATCCAAAATTTCTCAACTCTTCAACAAATTTAAGCCCCTAATTAATTAATTCAATAAAAACACAATAAATGGAAATAAATAGAGAAGTGCTCTAAATATTATCCACAAATTACAAAAAATTTACCAAGGCTATAGTATGATCTTAAATCCTCACTGTCCAAGTTTCATAGCATTTTAAATTAGTTTAATCATAATTTTATCAAAATCATCCTTAGGGGCAATACAAGGATTATAACTACAAGTACAAGCTAATTTCTTCCAAACACCTTACAATACTTTCCACAGGCTTCTACTGACCCTAAGACTACTCTACCAAAGTTTCTTCACTGTTCAATAAGTTTTAGTAACCTATTTTATATCTATAAATTTTGTGCCCTAAACTAGGGTTATGGTTTAGAGGGATCTACCCTTTCCCAAATCTCATAATATTTTTAGCAGAGGGCTTTAGGTAACCTAGCATCCTCCCTACCAAATTTCAAGCTAAATTATGGTCATTTGACCTCATTCCCTTCACAAGGCATAAAAGTCCTTCCTTAGGGTTTGACCTTAAGTCCTAAGGCAAATTCACTCCAATCTACCCCATTTTCCAGGAGTGGGTGATAGAAGTCATGTCAAGTCAGTGACCCCAATTTCATCCTCTGTTGAGGTGAGATGGCCACTCAAAACCTAAATTTCCCATTTGACCAAAATGCCCTATTATGGCAAGCCTAGGGTTTGCTTGTTTTCTACTCAAACCAACTCCAAATGAGGTGAAATCTTAACCAGGGCTTTATAATGACCGTAGGCTCCTCTGACCATAATTTGAAAGAGGTTGGATGTTATTTGGACCCTAGGTTAAATTACCCTAGTAAAATTAAATAATTTCAACAACTATAGGAAAAGTGTCCCCAAAAATTCTCATCTTTGGGCAGGGCCTAGATATGGTCTAGGGTGAGTCCTTGTCCAAATTTCAAGTCATTTGGACCAGAGATGAGTTGTGGGCACCTTTTTTAATCTCTAACTTGTCTTAGGTATAGGCCCCACAAAAATGAGTGCACTAGTCAAACCCGACACCCAAATTGGTTCAAACTAATTTTGGCTTGAAGTAGACCCTTTGTGCTACAAATTTCATGTTGACTACTTCCTCTGGCTTAGCCTTCAGGTATTTTTAATAATTAAAAACATTAAATGCAAAAAAGTGTGACAAAAATGAAATAAATATACACATAACCTAGAGTTTAATATTTGGCCAGCACGAATCTTGGCGCACTTTTGGACGGCATTCCATCATCGTCCCCCCGCGCCAACGGTCGGATTCATCCTTCCTGGAGAACTTTCTACACGATGTCGTCGGCCATCCGACCACCTCCTTGGCCGGCCACCGCCACCACCACCTCCGTTGAGGTGGTGGCTAGCGCCAGGCGGCGGCACAGCCGCCGGAGAGGCCTATTCCGGCGATCCCGAGAGTTCGTTTTTCACGGAAAAATCATGAAAACGTGAGCTTCAATCGGACTCAATTGAGCCCGATTTCATTCTTGTTGAAGCCAAAATTGGCTTGTGTGGAGTTCGGGGTCCCAAAAGAGGGGTGACCGCGCACCTACCACCCTCAAGCGAATGATCTAGGCACAAGATTAGGAACACAAGGGACAGACCCAAGGTCTCAGCGTGGAGGACCCACCACATACCCGGAAGACTAACAAACTCTTCCCCTCCCAAGCCAAAGGCTGAGCTAAGACACCTTCGGAGGGCGCTCTCGGCCGACCAGAATATCTAAGGAGGGTCTCAAGACCAACTCTCTCCTATCCAGATGTGTCTCCTTGGGTCTACACAAGATGCTCCTCACCCGCCCTACTGATGGCGCGAACTCGCCGAGCAATTCCACGACACGCTGCCCAAACTGGGCCACGAACAGCGTAACTCCGCTGTCCTAAAAGGCTGTCAACAGGCCATGAGGGGCTTCCCGGCAACTATACCTCGGGGCCCCCACGGGGCGAGCGGTTCTCGAGAACACCGTCCGCCTAAAACGAAGAAGAAAACTACACATCCTCAGAGCATCACAGATATTAAAAGAATATTACAGAAATATGAATTCCATACTTCGGCACGCAGGCCGGCAATATAAACAAAAAAGGCCTTCGAGGGCCGGCACAAGCTTGGGCTTAAGCCCGCTACTCCCCGCCTAGTACTGCAACACTTGTACGTCAACGTCTCGACAAGCGGCGGTCAGCTAAACGCCAGTTGGTTAACATAAGCTGGCCGAACATATTGCACATACCCCTTTTTCGGGGCTATGGTGCGCATTCCCTGCAAATGGAAAATATACAACATCCTCGGAGTTTTCTCCGGGATCCCCAGAACATCACCAATCCGGCTCACACGTCCGGATGGGCTTTACACAGCATGCCGAAACCCGTACTCACGCTTCCGGGTGCTAACACAGTTAATTGCGGGGACGTACACGTCAACCCGTCAGAGAGCTCCCTTCCCCCACCCGTTGGTGAAGAGGGGCTTCCATGCAAATATGGAAACTGAGGGCTTCACCTGCCCAAGTAGAAATTTCGTTACCCTTGACGCGTGTTTGGTGGGGCCGCAACTGCGCTCATTGCCCGAGGCTCCACGTCTAGCATCCGTAGTGGTTGTCCGTGCCCGGATCCGACCACCGTGGGAGAGTTGAAAGCTCCAACTGATTTTTCCCCTCCATGGCCGAGCCTCTCCATGGCCGACCGTGCTCCAAGTGGCCGGCCGCTGCTGTACGAGGCCGATCCCGGCTCCAAGTAACACCGAGGAAGTCGATCCCGGCCTCCACAACTTCAGGCGGCGTCGGGGAAGCTGATCCCGACTGGCCTAGCTCCAAACGGCGCCGGGAGAGGAGCTCCCGGTCGACCTAGCTGTAGGCGGCGCCGGGAGAGGAGCTCCCGACTGGTCTCGCTATAGGAGGCGCCGAGAGAGGAGCTCCCGGCCGGCCTCGCTGTAGGCGGCGCCGGGAGAGGAGCTCCCGGCCGGTCTCGATGTAGGCGGCGCCGGGAGAGGAGCTCCTGGCCGGCCTCGCTGTAGGCGGTGCCGGGAGAGGAGCTCCCGACCGGCCTCGCTGTAGGCGGCGCCGGGAGAGGAGCTCCCGACCGGCCACGCTGCAGGCGGCGCCGGGAGAGGAGCTCCCGGCCGGCCTCGCTGTAGGCGGCGCCGGGAGAGGAGCTCCCGGCCGGCATTGCTTTGCCCTAGGCGGCGGCGACGAAGAGAGAGAGAGAGAGAGATGGGGTTGGGGCTGCTTTGCTTAGGCGGCAGCGGTGGAGAGAGAGGCGGCGGGGTCGGCCTTGCCGTTCCAGGCCGACGGAAGACTGAGGCGGCAGGATCGGGCCGCTGCTTCAGGCGGCTGGAGGGAGAGAAAGAGGGGGCGGGCTTGCTACTGTAGACGGCCGGAGGGAGAGAAAGAGGGGGCGGGCTTGCTGCTGCTCCTCGCTGAGGCGGCGGCCGGAGAGGGAGGGACCGAGGACCGCGGCTTCCCGAAGCCCTAGCAGGGAAGCCCCCAAAACCCGATCTCCCTCTGCTTCCCCCTTTTCTTTTGCTTTTTTCCTTTGCTTTTATTGCGCCTTTTTTCTTTGTGCCAGCACACACACACACACACACACACATATATATATATATATATATATATATATATATATATATATATATATATATATATATATATATAAAGATATTAATTCAATACCCACAAAATGCCTTCAAATATAAATTCTCCGCACGCACGCACAACTACTTGCACGTCCTCGAACGGGGCTGCACCAAAACGTCGCTCATAACACGTCCCGAGTGCGCCGTTTGGGGAGGATCCCGCTCGACCGGATACAGGGTTGTACACAATCCCCGCTCTTTTCGAGATTGACACAAGCTCGAAAAGAAATGTCCAACCCCAAGTATCCGGCGAGTGGGAGCCGACCCAAAGAAAAATTTTAGAGAAAAGCTCAGTTGGAGATAAAGGGAGCTCCACACCATGGCTTAAATCAGAGACAACTCACTATCTTGAATATGCTGTAAAATCCAACCTATTTATCAAAAATCAAACCAAATTAGCAATTGACGTGGAAAGCAACGACAGTACATGTTTTGAAATGCAAGAGGCTATTACTTCAGATGGGCGTACGTTTTATAAACACAATTATTCTTTTTGAATCTCTTTCTGTAAAGGTGGTATAACAAGGAGCAAATTTTATGAGAAACTAGCATAGAATGAGGATTTAAACGCTGGAGCAGGTAAAGGTATAGAAGGACCGATAAATCTTAGCATAGCCGCTCGATCAGCATGGACAGGTAGAGATCAATCATATAATGATTTATTAAAACGACCAATAGTTACTCCTCTAGTTTCTATCACTACAACCTTTGCTAATCCCTTAGATGAATCCACTGATATGTTCAATATGGATGTTGAAACGCAAGATGATAATGATGAGGAATATGCAACAGCATTATCAAAGATAATAATAGGTG
Source organism: Platanthera guangdongensis (assembly GCA_039583875.1). NCBI lineage: Eukaryota > Viridiplantae > Streptophyta > Magnoliopsida > Asparagales > Orchidaceae > Platanthera > Platanthera guangdongensis. Next base: position 75,365,294 of record CM077163.1, on the reverse strand, counting down.
AATCTAGCGCTGCTGAGGATCTGTAAAACAAAATGTTTAAAACATTATTCCATAATCTAGATACACGAGCTTGTAAGAACCCTTAAGCAGCAGGAAAAATAATACAACATATGTAGCTATAATCAGTAGGTTTTTGAAGATTGTCCGCATATGATAGGACATCTAAAATCATTAACTGGCAGAATTACTTAACAAATACATTTTATGATAGTTATCTGTTGTTGTCATGTAGTCTGAGTCGTATATCGTATTATATCGAGAATTACTTTTGGTCGAGTCATGTTCGTTGACTAGTATATATATTTATATTTCAATATATAAAAAACTTTCATCTGTTATAAACATACATCTATTCCAAAACCAAGAACCAGGACCTCTGTCCCGCAGGCAAGCCTACGGACCTGCCAGCTACATGAGAGCCTGCGCAGCGGGTCTACCTGGGGCCGAGCCGAGCTCGGGGTGCCGATGAAGATACCAAACCAAAACCTATCCCCCACAGGCGAGCCTACGGACCTGCCAGCTAGATGAGAGCCTGCGCAGCGGGTCTACCTGGGGCCGAGCCGAGCTCGGGGTGCCGATGAAGATCCCAAACCAAAACCTATCCCCCACAGGCGAGCCTACGGACCTGCCAGCTAGATGAGAGCCTGCGCAGCGGGTCTACCCGGGGCCGAGCCGAGCTCGGGGTGCCGATGAAGATCCCAAACCAAAACCTATCCCCCACAGGCGAGCCTACGGACCTGCCAGCTAGATGAGAGCCTGCGCAGTGGGTCTACCTGGGGCCGAGCCGAGCTCGGGGTGCCGATGACGATCTCAAACCAAAACCTATCCCCCACAGGCGAGCGTACGGACCTGCCAGCTAGATGAGAGCCTGCGCAGCGGGTCTACCTGGGGTCGAGCCGAGCTCGGGGTGCCGATGAAGATCCCAAACCAAAACCTATCCCCCACAGGCGAGCCTACGGACCTGCCAGCTAGATGAGAGCCTGCGCAGCGGGTCTACCTGGGGCCGAGCCGAGCTCGGGGTGCCGATGAAGATCCCAAACCAAAACCTATCCCCCACAGGCGAGCCTACGGACCTGCCAGCTAGATGAGAGCCTGCGCAGCGGGTCTACCTGGGGCCGAGCCGAGCTCGGGGTGCCGATGACGATCTCAAACCAAAACCTATCCCCCACAGGCGAGCCTACGGACCTGCTAGCTAGATGAGAGCCTGCGCAGCGGGTCTACCTGGGGCCGAGCCGAACTCGGGGTGCCGATGACGATCTCAAACCAAAACCTATCCCCCACAGGCGAGCCTACGGACCTGCCAGCTAGATGAGAGCATGCGCAGCGGGTCTACCTGGGGCCGAGCCAAGCTCGGGGTGCCGATGACGATCTCAAACCAAAACCTATCCCCCACAGGCGAGCCTACGGACCTGCCAGCTAGATGAGAGCCTGCGCAGCGGGTCTACCTTGGGCCGAGCCGAGCTCGGGGTGCCGATGAAGATCCCAAACCAAAACCTATCCCCCACAGGCGAGCCTACGGACCTGCTAGCTAGATGAGAGCCTGTGCAGCGGGTCTACCTGGGGCCGAGCCGAGCTCGGGGTGCCGATGAAGATCCCAAACCAAAACCTATCCCCCACAGGCGAGCCTACGAACCTGCCAGCTAGATGAGAGCCTGCGCAGCGGGTCTACCTGGGGCCGAGCCGAGCTCGGGGTGGCGATGAAGATCCCAAACCAAAACCTATCCCCCACAGGCGACCCTACGGACCTGCCAGCTAGATGAGAGCCTGCGCAGCGGGTCTACCTGGGGCCGAGCCGAGCTCGGGGTGCTGATGACGATCTCAAACCAAAACCTATCCCCCACAGGCGAGCCTACGGACCTGCCAGCTAGATGAGAGCCTGCGCAGCGGGTCTACCTGGGGCCGAGCCGCGATCGGGGTAGTGCAGAACTAAGAACCAGGACCTCTCCCCCTCAGGCGAGCCTATGGACCTGCCAGCTCGTAGGAGCCAGGCAGCGGGTCTACCTGGGGCCGAGCCGCGCTCGGGGTAGTGCAGAACCAAGAACCGGGACCTCTCCCCCACAGGCGAGCCTACGAACCTGCCAGCTAGTAGGAGCCAGGCAGCGGGTCTACCTGGGGCCGAGCTGCGCTCGGGGTACCTCTACCCGGTCAATCTTTACCCACTACGGGGCACATCTACCCGCTACATCCACCCTCTTGAGAACGAGGGTCGATCATATAATATTCTCCCTAAGGCACGTTTTAATCTCCAGGATCGAACATCCTAGCGACAAGAGGGGAATGGGAGGGGACTTCTTTCATCACATGACCCTGGTCGTCACTTGGTTCCTCTTCCATAGCCATGACATTCGCCTGAGTTTTTCTGTACTGGTCACTCTCCACGATCACCGCACCATAACTGTTGAAGCCAAAATTGGCTTTTGTGGAGTTCGGGGTCCCATAAGAGGGGTGACCGCGCACCTACTACCCTCAAGCGAACGATCTAGGCACAAGATTAGGAACACAAAGGGACATACCCAAGGTCTCAGCGTGGAGGACCCACCGCATACCCGGAAGACTAACAAACTCTTCCCCTCCCAAGCCAAAGGCTGAGCTAAGATACCTTCGGAGGGCGCTCTCGGCCGACCGGAATATCTAAGGAGGGTCTCAAGACCAACTCTCTCCTATCCAGATGTGTCTCCTTGGGTCTACACAAGATGCTCCTCACCCGCCCTACTGATGACGCGAACTCGCCGAGCAATTCCACGACACGCTGCCCAAATTGGGCCACGAACAACGTAACTCCGCTGTCCTAAAAGGCTGTCAACAGGCCATGAGGGGCTTCCCGGCAACTATACCTCGGGGCCCCCACGGGGCGAGCGGTTCTCGAGAACACCGTCCGCCTAAAACGAAGAAGAAAACTACACATCCTCAGAGCATCACAGATATTAAAAGAATATTACAGGAATATGAATTCCATACTTCGGCACGCATGCCGGCAATATAAACAAAAAAGGCATTCGAGGGCCGACACAAGCTTGGGCTTAAGCCCGCTACTCCCCGCCTAGTACTGCAACACTTGTACGTCAACGTCTCGACAAGCGGCGGTCAGCTAAACGCCAGTTGGTTAACATAAGCTGGCCGAACATATTGCACATACCCCTTTTTCGGGGCTATGGTGCGCATTCCCTGCAAATGGAAAATATACAACATCCTCGGAGTTTTCTCCGGGATCCCCAAAACATCACAAATCCGGCTCACACATCCGGATGGGCTTCACACAGCATGCCTAAACCCGTACTCACGCTTCCGGGTGATAACACAGTTAATTGCGTGGACGTACACGTCAACCCGTCGGAGAGCTCCCTTCCCCCACCCGTTGGTGGAGAGGGGCTTCCATGCAAATATGGAAACTGAGGGCTTCACCTGCCCAAGTAGAAATTTCGTTACCCTTGACGCGTGTTTGGTGGGGCCGCAACTGCGCTCATTGCCCGAGGCTCCACGTCTAGCATCCGTAGTGGTTGTCCGTACCCGGATCCAACCACCGTGGGAGAGTTGAAAGCTCCAACTGATTTTTCCCCTCCATGGCCGAGCCTCTCCATGGCCTACCGTGCTCCAAGTGGTCGGCCGCTGCTGTACGAGGCCGATCCCGGCTCCAAGTAACACCGAGGAAGTCGATCCCGGCCTCCACAACTTCAGGCGGCGTCGGGGAAGCTGATCCCGACTGGCCTAGCTCCAAACGGCGCCGGGAGAGGAGCTCCCGGTCGACCTAGCTGTAGGCGGCGCCGGGAGAGGAGCTCCCGGCCGGTCTCGCTGTAGGCGGCGCCGGGAGAGGAGCTCCCGGCCGGCCTCGCTGTAGGCGGCGCCGGGAGAGGAGCTCCCGGCCGGTCTCGCTGTAGGCGGCGCCGGGAGAGGAGCTCCTGGCCGGCCTCGCTGTAGGCAGCGCCGGGAGAGGAGCTCCCGGCCGGCCTCGCTGTAGGCGGCGCCGGGAGAGGAGGGCTCCGTCCGGCCTCTCTGTAGGCGGCGCCGGGAGAGGAGCTCCCGACCGGCCTCGCTGTAGGCGGCGCCGGGAGAGGAGCACCCGGCCGGCCTTGCTTTTCCCTAGGCGGCGGCGACGAAGAGAGAGAGAGAGAGATGGGGTTGGGGCTGCTTTGCTTAGGCGGCAGCGGCGGAGAGAGAGGCGGAGGGGTCGGCCTTGCCGTTCCAGGCCGACGGAAGACGGAGGTGGCGGGATCGGGCCGCTGCTTCAGGCGGCTGGAGGGAGAGAAAGAGGGGGCGGGCTTGCTGCTGTAGACGGCCGGAGGGAGAGAAAGAGGGGGCGGTCTTGCTGCTGCTCCTCGCTGAGGCGGCGGCTGGAGAGGGAGGGACCGAGGCCCGCGGCTTCCCGAAGCCCTAGCAGGGAAGCCCCCAAAACCCGATCTCCCTCTGCTTCCCCCTCTTCTTTTGCTTTTTTCCTTTGCTTTTATTCCGCCTTTTTTCTTTGTGCCAGCACACACACACACACACACACATATATATATATATATATAAAGATATTAATTCAATACCCACAAAATGCCTTCAAATATAAATTCTCCGCACGCACGCACAACTACTTGCACGTCCTCGAACGGGGCTGCACCAAAACGTCGCTCATAACACGTCCCGAGTGCGCCGTTTGGGGAGGATCCCGCTCGACCGGATACGGGGTTGTACAATTCTAAAACATCCCTACGATCTATCCACAGTGAGAGAGGAAGGGGAGGACCTTGCTTGCAGCCTGGAGACGCGTTGATCGCCGGGAAGCCATGGTGGTGGCGGCGCCGCTTGGGTTTCTGCAACTACACAGGGAAGTGCTAAAGCTTTTAAAATCATCAGATGGGGAAGGGGGGGGGGGGGGGGGGTGTTATGGAATCAATGCCATTAATGGTCATGAATGGCTTGTCTCGGCCATGGTGATGGGGGAGGGGGTTAATCTTCCTTGGGGTGGCAAGGAAATGGCTGGAAACTTCTCTCCTATAGAGGAGTTGAATCCAGCCACCAAGGTGGCCCTTGGCCTCCCCATGCATGAATGGCCTTCTCCTTCTCCTTTCTCTCTCCTCCATTAAAGGGAAGGTGGAGTTTTCTCTCTCCTGGTCATCAAGGCCGAATTTTTGGCGTCTCCTCCAGCCTATTGGCACCCCACTAACTCATAATAATAATAAAAATTAGGTTAGCCCAAGTGGTGGAAATGAGTTGAGGTTGGGTTAGCCCATTTAGGCTAATTTGACCTAACACTAGAATAGAGTTGACCTTGGTCAACATGACCATTTGAGTTGACCACAATGAGTCCTTAGTGACTCATTGGACTCCCTTAAGGTCTAGGAATGGTTGGGTAGGGTTGTCTTTGCACTTTGGAGGTCACCTACCCTTAGGAAGGGTACTTTGACCAAATTAGGGCTAGAGTTGACTTTGGTCAACCTAGACTCTTGGTGTTGGAACACCCTATTACTGATTTGGGCAAGGATCACTATGTCTCTTAGGAAACCTGTTTTGACCTCATTGTATAGATCTAAAGGTCAATTAGAATTGTGTCTAAGGGTTAGTATTTAGGTTGGGAAGCTGCCCTCAAGACCAGAGTTTTTCAGTTTTGGAGACCAAGTCATTTCGTCGAGCTCAGTACGACGAATCGTCGAACTCCATTCGACGATCGTTGAGCTCACTTCGACGAATCGTCGAACTCCATTCGACGATCTCTGAGCTCTACTTCAACGAGTCGTCGAACTCCATTCGACGATCTTCGAGCTCAGATCGACGATCTTGACTCCAGTTTGTTTCTCAGTCTCTGAGCTCAGTTCGATGATAGTTGAGCTCAGATCGACGATCTCTGTTTCTGTCCAAGACCAGTCTCTGAGCTCAGTTCAACGATAGTGGAGCTCAGTTCGACGTTTTTCTGAAGAGTTCAACATTTTTCAAGATTCAAATTTAGACAGCTGTGGAATTATTGTCAGCATTTAATTCAGAGATCTTGTAGCCGTTTTTAATCAATCTGGAGCAAGTTTCAAGGGATTTTCAAAGAATGTTTTATTGGACTTTCCTCCAGAAGACAAATTGTAATTAAGGAAGTAATTAATGACAGACTAACGGCTATCTTGGACAAAAGATCATTTCTATTCAGATGAAAGGAATACAAGACATATTCATTCTCTGCAACAAAGAATAATAACAACTTCTGCAACAACTCTTAAAACAACAATTACACAAGAGAAAGAGAGAGAGTTGCAGACATTCTCAGTCTCAAGAATTCAGACAAGAACACATCACAAAAGGAGATCAACCAACTGAAATTTTTCAGATCTCTCTTGATTCAAGTGTTCAAAGGCCATCATCATTCAAGACTCCAGACATCACACATTTCAGTTGCTGCTGAAATCATCTTTTGCTGGAGATCAAATCATCTGAAGGCCTATCACCCTACTGCAAAGCTTCACTTCCTGAGCAACTACAGATCTCAGGGGGAGCTTTGACAACATCCATTATCTTCTCTCTGACTGTTGACAGAGAAGATCATCTCACCCCCCCTCTCTCTCTGATGTAAAGAGTTTTTCAAACTCCCTTCAAAAGTTTGTGTTTGGTTTCTGAGACCTTATCAACACTCAGTGGTGGCAAGACACCTGATCAAAAAATCTAGTTTGGTTTTTGAGCACCTTATCAAAAGCTCATTGGTGGCCAGGACACCTAATCTGTTAAAATTCAACAAACCGCAGACGCCCCCTTGGATACCCTGCTGAAAACTCAACAAACCGAAGGAGAATACGCCCACTTATATGTTGAAAGTTTTCCCGGATCGTGGAGTTAACAGTGGTTATCTCAACAAAGCAGTAACAACCAGCAACACATGCATCACAAGCTTCTTTATTGATCAAGAGCAAACTTCATTACAAGGCGAGACATACATGGCGAGACATGCTTCACCAAAACCCAACACCGGGAGAGCAGAGAAAGTTACAAAGACAAGAACAAAAAACAAGCCGCGCGGACTCAAACAATCAAGCCGCCGACCTACTGCTGTGGAGTCCGCTCAGTCCGCCAGGTCGCCAGACCGCAACCCAAGCCGCGCGGACTCACCCTTACTCCAATGCTTAGCTCTTCACTGCGGGTCTGCACGCCGCCAGACCGCACAAGCTGCGCCACCGAATGGAACAATCCGCCAGAAACCGGCGACTTCCTGAACCCCGAACCAAGTCGCCAAAGAGAAGACTGCCTGGCCGCTATCCGCGACCTGCTGTTTACCGCCTGTTGCTCAACCGCAGAGTCCGCACTGTCCCTGACCGCAATCAGAGCCAAGTCCTGGCTTTCCAGCGCTATCCGCACAACCTGCACAGCACAACCGGGTCAACTCTATCCGTGCGGACACAAAGTCCAGACCGCAGCAACTTACGCGAGCTCAAAAACTGTTCACTTACTTCGGGTTAGGTCTGTCTGATTCCTGATGTGACATGGGTCCTATTTATAGGCACGACGATGAGTATGGTCACCGCCCTTCCCGATAGGATCACCGCCACAACCCGCAGCAAGAACTTATGTGTCCGCCAGCCCGCGGACACACATGCCAGTTCGCCGCCCTGTGCAGATAGCCAGTCCGCCCCAGCTTCTCCAAGGCCGGACTCCAATATCCAGTCCGCCTTGCCGCCAGAGACCAAGCCAGGACCACCACAGCCGGACTCCACAACAGCCGTATCCGCCATTCTGCGGACAAGGCATCAGCCCGCAAAACCCGAGCCCGCAACCGCGCCATCAAGGCACCTGCCGGACTCAGCGGATACCCGGCTATCGTCCGCATATCCCAAGTCCATTACCTCAACTCCAAGGCACCTCCGGACTTAGCGGACACGCCAATCCAGTCCGCTAACAGCAGACTCCAGTCCGCATGCACTGCAGACTTCTCCAGCCCGCATTCCTGCTGACTGCCTCAGTCCGCATCCCCGAGTCCAAAACCTCATAAGGCTTAACCGGACTCAGCGGACTCTGGCTCCAGTCCGCACGCTCCTGCACAAGCAATTCTCCAGTCCGCATTTCCCCAAGCTAGCAAACAAGGCAACTACACTTCTACTACGCTTGGCGGACTGAGAAACCAGCCCGCGCTCCACTGCGCGATCTCCCCGGACTGAGCCTCCTGGACTTGGTTCAGTTCCCACCAAGTCCAGCCCACTGGCCGCAAGGGCCAGTCCGCACTTACAGGCGGACACTGGATCTAGCCCGCCATACCGGGCGACCTCCAGTTCCTGTCCGCGCTGACCGGCGGTCTCCACGGCTTTCACTTGCCGCTTCACTAGAGCAAGACCAAGGCATCTGCCAAACCGGTCTGCCGAGCTCCAGTTCTTCAGTCCGCTTCAAGCCGGACTCCGCGGATAACATTCCTATCCGCCCGGTTACTTCCTGGGAGTAGACCGCCTGCTGAGCATACACTGGCCTGTCAGACCGCCGCTGCTGTCCGCGCAGTCCGCGCGAACAGACCGCCCAGGCCGCCACAGAGTAAACCGCCTGCAACATCCCTGCCGACCTAGCAGTCCGCCAACCCAGTCCGCGTAGTCCGCGCGGATAGGTTTCCCAAGCCTTCCATTCACCCACTTTCACTTCACAGAATTCAACACTCCCCCTTGAAGTGAGAAGTGGTGAATAACTCCAGCAGCTCCCGTAACCTTGCACCTGGTCCTTCCGATAGCATCTACGAAGAGATGTCCAAGACATAGTCCTCGCCCGCATATCATGGACCATGAGGGAGCCCTCCAGCATCTCCCAAAAGGAGCCATGCTTCCCTCTGCCTTCTTTAGCTTCAACCTCCACTCATGCATCATAGGAGTATCACCAACTTCCTTGGACCCAGAAGCCCAAGCCTCGTTGCCTCTGAGAGAAGTCACCTCTTCAGACTTGGTGTCAACCACCTCCTTGATTCTAGTGGGGTCATCACAGCCAGAAGTCCCTTGCTCGACCTGAGGGCTAACAAGGAAACACGGGAGCAAGTCCGCCGTGTTCCCTTCGCTATATCGAGCTGGTGGCTTACTGATCCTCTTCGATCTCCGAAGAACCTGATCATGGCTAACCACCTCCGCTGCTTTTGAACCAGCTCCGTTCCCGGGCAAACCCGGAACAATGCTCCCTTTGTTCCCTGAACAAGACGCCTCCTTACTGGAACCAAGAGCACCTGGAGCAACGCTCCCCCTGCTACCTGAACCAGAAGACTCCCCTCTTGAACATGAACTGCCTGGAACATCGCTCCCCTTGCTTCCTGAACAGGAAGCCTCCGCCTTTGAGCCAGAAGGTCCTGGAGCATCGCTCCCCCTTCTTCCCGACTCAGACGCCTTTGCCCCGGAGCTAGAACAACCTGGAGCACCTGGTGACTCAGGCACCTCCACTTCCTTAGCAGCAGCCTCCTTCAGCCCACCATCTGACCTGCTTAACTCTAGCTCCACATAAGAGCTACCCCAATACGGCGTCAACTCATCAAAAACAATGTCTCTCGACACTATGAGTTTCTTCGTCGCAGGATCCATACACCTCCATCTTCTTCTCTGCTCATCATACCCTACAAAGACTAGCTTTGTCTTGAGAGCACCCGGAGAGTGTACATAGCAGGTAGATCCAAACACCCGAAGGTGCTTCACTGAGGGCTTCACTCCGAACATTAGCTCATAAGGAGTCTTTACTATGATCGGACTAAGAGGCATCCGGTTGATGACATGAGTAGCACAGGCTATTCCCTCCGCCCAAAGAGCCTTCGGAACGCCTTTACTCCGAAGCCAACACTTGCAGGTCTCCGTTAACCAACGGATCATCCGAGCTGCAACACTACCCTGTTGTGAAGTATGTCCACAAGAAAGCTCCATCCGGATCCCTTGCTTCCTGCAAAAGCGTGAGAACTCGGTTGAGTCAAACTCACCACCGAAACCTGTCCTCAACACCTTGATCCTCCGGCCAAGCTGGCCTTCGACAAGCTTCTTGAACTCCACAAACAAGCGTACCATGCTGGACTTCGTCTTCATAAAGTATACCCAAGTATACCCAGAATAGTCATCAACCAATATCAGCATGAACCTGCTGCCTCCAAGACTGGCCGTGACGGTCGGTCCCACCAGAGCACAATGGACAACCGCCAATGGTGCATTACTCCTGGCTTGTGCTTTGTCGACCATGAAGCGATAGGCTCCACTTTCCTGACATCCCGCACACCCCCGACCATCGCCATAGGATGACAATCTAGGCAAGCCTCTTACGAGTCTTCTTTCCGCCATTGCTTTCAGCTTGTCCATCCCTACATGCCCCAGTCTTTCATGCCAGATAGCTGCACTATCATTGGCATCCAGCCGATCAGATCCAGAACTAGTTGAAGTCCCAACTACGTTCTTCTCCTTCCTCCCTACCTGAGCAACGTTCGCCGAGAGCAAGACAACCTTGCACTCCTTCCGAAGATGACCTTGCTGCTTGCATTTATAGCACCGTGGTCCTTCCTTCCTCTTCCTATCACGCCTAGGAGAAACACTCCTTTCTTCCTGATATGAAGTAGAGGGACCATCATCCGCAGCAACCTCCTTCACCTTCTTCCGGAACAACCCATCAAGGGAAGTCCAAACCTCCGCAGCTGACCGACATCCACTAATGTGGTCCAAGAGCTCCGATGAGATCACCTGCTTGAGAATAGACTCCGCTTTCGCATTTGCCTCCTTCCAAGCTCTCATCGCCTCAGCATTGCCAGCAGTATCCTCTTGTCTTCCTGCTCCGCATACAACCTCCCAAAGGTCCTCGCCAAGAAGAAAGCTCTTCATACAGGACTTCCACCGTTCACAGTTCGCCTCTGTAAGAAGATCAATACCAAGACAACTTGCATCCTCCACTGCCATGGTTCTACCACTGGTTTCCTCTTCAGAAGAGCAACTACTTCCATTGAGCACTGCTTGACCACTCCAACAACCTGGCTCTGATACCATGTTAAAATTCAACAAACCGCAGACGCCCCCTTGGATACCCTGCTGAAAACTCAACAAACCGAAGGAGAATACGCCCACTTATATGTTGAAAGTTTTCCCGGATCGTGGAGTTAACAGTGGTTATCTCAACAAAGCAGTAACAACCAGCAACACATGCAGCACAAGCTTCTTTATTGATCAAGAGCAAACTTCATTACAAGGCGAGACATACATGGCGAGACATGCTTCACCAAAACCCAACACCGGGAGAGCAGAGACAGTTACAAAGACAAGAACAAAAACAAGCCGCGCGGACTCAAACAATCAAGCCGCCGACCTACTGCTGTGGAGTCCGCTCAGTCCGCCAGGTCGCCAGACTGCAACCCAAGCCGCGCGGACTCACCCTTACTCCAATGCTTAGCTCTTCACTGCCGGTCTGCACGCCGCCAGACCGCACAAGCTGCGCCACCGAATGGAACAGTCCGCCAGAAACCGGCGACTTCCTGAACCCCGAACCAAGTCGCCAAAGAGAAGACCGCCTGGCCGCTATCCGCGACCTGCTGTTACCGCCTGTTGCTCAACCGCAGAGTCCGCACTGTCCCTGACCGCAATCAGAGCCAAGTCCTGGCTTTCCAGCGCTATCCGCACAACCTGCACAGCACAACCGGGTCAACTCTATCCGCGCGGACACAAAGTCCAGACCGCAGCAACTTACGCGAGCTCAAAAAACTGTTCACTTACTTCGGGTTAGGTCTGTCTGATTCTGATGTGACATGGGTCCTATTTATAGGCACGACGATGAGTATGGTCACCGCCCTTCCCGATAGGATCACCGCCACAACCCGCAGCAAGAACTTATGTGTCCGCCAGCCCGCGGACACACATGCCAGTTCGCCGCCCTGTGCAGATAGCCAGTTCGCCCCAGCTTCTCCAAGGCCGGACTCCAATATCCAGTCCGCCTTGCCGCCAGAGACCAAGCCAGGACCACCACAGCCGGACTCCACAACAGCCGTATCCGCCATTCTGCGGACAAGGCATCAGCCCGCAAAACCCGAGCCCGCAACCGCGCCATCAAGGCACCTGCCGGACTCAGCGGATACCCGGCTATCGTCCGCATATCCCAAGTCCATTACCTCAACTCCAAGGCACCTCCGGACTTAGCGGACACGCCAATCCAGTCCGCTAACAGCAGACTCCAGTCCGCATGCACTGCAGACTTCTCCAGCCCGCATTCCTGCTGACTGCCTCAGTCCGCATCCCCGAGTCCAAAACCTCATAAGGCTTAACCGGACTCAGCGGACTCTGGCTCCAGTCCGCACGCTCCTGCACAAGCAATTCTCCAGTCCGCATTTCCCCAAGCTAGCAAACAAGGCAACTACACTTCTACTACGCTTGGCGGACTGAGAAACCAGCCCGCGCTCCACTGCGCGATCTCCCCGGACTGAGCCTCCTGGACTGGTTCAGTTCCCACCAAGTCCAGCCTAGGGTGGTAGAAGAGTGGATGTACCCAGGTTGATTGGGGAACCACTATAGCTTCTTGTGTCATCTGATTGCTTGTCTTTCTTTTTGTTTCTAGCTGTGATTTGTGATTAGATTGCTTTGTAGATTATGATTGATCTTTGATTATTCTGTGTTTAGATTTACTTTATAGTATTTGCTTCCCTGTTCACTTAGGAATACAACAACAGTTGTAAAAAGTTTTTAGCAAGCACCATACTCTATTCACCCCCCCTCTAGAGTATATCACATCTAACTTGCTCTTTCACTTGGGTTGACCCCAATGGGTCCTTGGTGACCCATTGGCCTCACTTTAGGGTTAGGAGGGCATGGGTGGGGTCCACTTGTCTAGACGAAGGTCAATTGACCCTAAGTAGGCTAGTTTGACCCATTTAGGGTTAGGGTTGACTTAGGTCAACTTAACCACTTTGAATGCCCACAGTGCGTCCTTAGTGACCCTATGGACTTCCCAAGATGTTGGGGTGTTGTGGTAGGGTTCTGGGATCAAGGTGTAGCCCTAAGGTCAGACCTTAGGTTTAAATGTTGAGGCTGAGCTATAGGCAGACCAAGGTGATTTTTACTTTGGCCCTTGTTCACTTGGTCATTTGAGCTTTTGGTTGTTTTGTCATGACCTAGTCATGACAAAACAAAATACTAGGGGTCTAGTTGTTTGGGGGGTGTTATAAATCCCAATATATAAATATAAAAATTCGTCCCCGAAATTAAAGTTGAGCCTGCGGGGGTTTCTACAGAATAAATAAAACTTGTAACATACCTAAGGTTTAAGGTATATGTGACTCGAAGAGCTCCGGATACTTTTGCTGCATCAAGTCTCGTGGCTCCTATGTATGATCCTCCTGCCCATGGTTTCTCCACAGAACCTTGACTAGTGGGACCTTCTTACATCGCAAGACCCGCACTGCCGTGTCGTCGATCCTGATCGGCTCCAAGTTGACTGATCGATCTGAGGCTACCAGACCGTCGGCTGTGGATATCAACTGCTCGGGGCATATTAGATCCCTCTGTATTGAGGTGACGTGGAAGACGTCATGCAATCCTGCTAACTACGGCGGTAGCTCCAGTCTATATGCCAAGGGGCCGATCCGCTCCAGGATCCTTTAGGGCCCTATATATCTCGGACTGAGCTTCTTCCGCCCGCGAACCCGCAAGACCCCATGCATCGGCCGTATCTTTAAGAAGACCCGGTCTCCTACTTCGAACTCCACCTGACGATGTCTCGCATCGTAATATTTGTCATGCCTGCTCTGGGCTTCCAGCATCCTGTCCCGGATCAACCTAACCTGAGCATCAGTATCCTCCACAAACTCCGAGTCGAGTGCCTGAGGATCTTCATCTTGAATCCATGATAGTGGGGTCCTGCACCTCCGTCCATACAATGCCTCGTAAGAGGCCATGCTTATACTGGAGTGATGGCTGTTGTTGTACGAAAACTTGATCAACGGCAGCAATCTCTCCCAAGGCTCGCCGCGGTCCAAGATACATAGGCGCAGAAGATCTTCCAGGGTACATTTGGTGCGCTCCGTCTGTCCATCGGTCTGAAGGTGAATAGCCGTGCTAAATGTCAACCGAGAACCCAGACGGGCCTGAACTCTCCTCCACTCCTTGGACGTAAACCACCCATCCCTATCTGAAATGATCGTCCTGGGTACCCCATGATAGCGCACAAACTGCTCGATGAACCTCTGTAATAATACCCTGACCTGAGAGTCCTTCGCCACTGGAATAAATCTGGCCCCCTTCGTTAGCCTGTCCACTATCACCCAGATCGTGTCATTCCCCGCACGATACCGGGGTAGCCCAAGTTTGAAATCCATGGCTATATCCTCAAACTTCCACTCCGGCACCGGAAGTGACTGTAGTAAACCGACTGGATTCCTGCACTCAGCCTTTACGAGTTGGCAAGATTCGCAATGTGTCACAAAATGCGTGATGTGCTTCTTCATGCCTGGCCAGAACATCGTCCTCTTGAAATTTGCTGTCATCTTGGTGATTCCCGGGTGCACCGAGTATCTGCTGCAATGTGCCTCCGTCATGATGTCCTCCCGAATCTGGCCTACTGCCGGTATGTAGAACTTGCCTTTGAAACTGTAAGACCCCCCCTTTTTTTCTTTCAACACCGGGGTCTTAGGCCCAGAACCGCCGTTTTGTGGTGACTTCTTCACAACCTGAAGGGTCATCACCACAAAGCGCCGATTCTGCCGGCCAATTCGATCACAGAAAAGTAGCATAATGAAGTAAATGGAAACTAACAGTGCACAGAGAATCACATGTCATAATAAATATAACTCCACGAAGGGAGTGTCCACAGAATAAAACATCAGAGTAGCACAATACGTGCTTATGCCCAGTACATCATATCCTCACTACAAAAATCACTCATGCGGAAGTAGAAAAACTACTCAAGGTCGAGACTCACGGTCCCGACTGTATGAACTCCGGAGCTAGACTGCCCCACCTCCAAGCGCACCGGTCTCTGGGGCTGCTCATCCATGCTGGTCTCCACGATCCCCTAAATGATGCGGTTCGAAAACCATTAGTCTAAAAGACTAAGTCTTATCATCCCCCACCCCTTCCCCCACGGCTCCTAGGCACCGAGCGGAGAGGAAGAAAGGGGAGGACTTGAAGGTGGAGAATATCAAGAACAGATGACAGCGGACCTATACTAGCAAATTCTATAGCATGTAAAGACAATAAGCTGAAATATGAAAAGTAACCTTCACTTATGTGAAAACACATAAGCCAAGGGGTCTTCTGCAAGACTCCCATCGTATAAAAAGTCCCATACCAATTTATACGTTGGGGTGTCGGTTATCAAACAGCAGTAAATATATATATCCAAAATTAACCTTAATTTATAAACTTGCCCACACAAGCTTATAGACCAAGGGGTCGTTTTGCAGGTCCTAAAGTATAAGCGTCCCATTCCACTTATACTTTAGGTGTCAAGGTTAAAGGAAACGATTATGCTATGACATGCAAGTGGGTATGATGGATCATGCAAGTGCAACACACACACCCGACTCTATGCACACAGACCTTTAGTTCCCCCTTTTTGGAGCCGTAACCTCCTAGGATACCTCCGTAGTGGCAGACAGAAGCGGTGGGTTGGGCCTCGCCCACCTCTAAACCAGTAAAGCACTACCGGTCAGACCTATTGTACGCCTCAACGTTTGGTGCACGAAGCGGACTCCTGCGTACTCTTGCCGGCTGGTGCACCGGAATTCTGTTGGCGAAGTGCTAACCACACTTGCCGAGTCAACGTATTGGCGTCGGTGCATCGACCCTCCAATACCGAAGACCCACCACCTTAGTTTTTCCTTCCTTTTATGCACATGCAAATTTAGCGTAATCAAACCCGAGCCGAAGCTCCCCGGACCCAAAGTCCGTCTTTTACAATCGAGCCGAAGCTCCCCGGACCCAAAGTCCGTCTTTTAACCATCCGAGCCGAAGCTCCCAGCTAACTTCCGGTGCCAACAGTGTTTGTGAAATGTGCAACCCTAATTACAAAGTTACTCTTTTCAGCTTGTTAAAACAGTTTACGTTAACCCAAGACTGCCCCCGGTATTCCCTGTGAAAGGCTCTCAAGGGGCACTAAGAACTATGTTGGGATTACGCCCAGCATTCCCTTTCGCAAGGTACTTATTTTGTTATTGGTTGGTTCCCTTACCCATTACTTCTCATGTTCCGATAGGCTAATCCTAGGGTGATTTGACTCCAACTCTCCTTAGGTAGGACGATCTTTCGACGGGACCGAACGCCTCTAAACACTAGACAAAACAACACCCTACTCACTTATCTTCCATAGATGCACCCAATTCTACTTATCCTTTCAGCAAACCAACAAGACCCATCACACGTGCTCTAATTCATATCCAAAATGATTTCCTGCAGTTTTGCTATATGCAGATCACTTAAGCTACATGTCTCGTAAAAAGGGAAATACATGAAATACTCATACAGTACCCCTATGATAATTATTAGAGGGCTAAAATGACATTTGTAGCATAAATCCAGAAATTCATAATTTTCCTAATTTGTCTGATAATTTATTTATTTATTCTAGTATCCAAAAAGCCCATGTTTGAACATGAAGTACCAATTTCAGATAGGATAATATTCCAATAAATTTATGTTAATTACAAAATGCATAATCAACTCTAAATCCTAAGCCTTCAAATTTTTCAGCAAGGTTTAGGCCCTTAAATGTAATTTCAAAGATATCTCATAAAAAGTCATTTTAAAAGATTTTACAGCAATAATACCTCCACAAATTCAAAGAAAATTCAGAAATAATTATGGTGGCCTACAAATACCCTAGAAAAAGTTTCATAATTTATCATTTAATAATAAGGCTATACTTGATTTTCTCATGAAATTTCAGGTTTATGGGTTAATGAACAAAGTATACTAATTAGCCATCAAAAATTTCCACAAAAATTCCCACATGATAAAAATGAACTAGGAATACTATGTATCAAGTTTCATAATTTTTCATCAAGTATTGAGCTCTTGTAAGAATTATATAGTATGTAACAAAAGTAATGCACTTGTGAAGTAGATGCCCTAACTAGGTATCCAAAAATTATATCAAAAATCATACATGATCAGTATAGTCTAAAACTACCTCTGCCAATGTTTCATGCCCTTTCAATGGGCAGTGAGATCACAATAGCCAAAGTATTAATTAGGGCAATCCTAATGGTTACAAATGAAGTGCTACAATTATTGATCAAAGCTTCCCAAATAAATTACCAGAGGCTCAAAATATCCTTATTCCCTCACTACCCAAATTTAATTAAATTTCAAGAAGTTTAGCTAACCTAAACTAACAGTACAAGTTTTAGGTCCTAAGCTAGGGTTAGGGTTTTGTGGACCCTACCCTTTTCAAAATTATTTAATCTTTTTACCAGAGAGTTTTATATACCCTAGGACCCTCCATGCAAAACTTGATGTTAATCCAAGGTGTTTAGGACTCATGCCCTTCACAAGGCAAAAAGGTCCTTCCTTAGGGTTTGACCTAGGAACTTAGGGCAAATCAATTCCACACTACCCCACATTCCATGGGGAGGTGATAAATGCCAAAGCAAGTAAGTGTTCCAAATTTCAGCCTCTGTTGAGGTGATTTGGTCACTCAAAATCAAAAGTGCACTTTTTGAACAAAAATACCACCTTAGGGCCACACTAGGGTTTGGTGATTCCCTAACCAAAACATATCCAAATGAGTCCAAATTTGTACAGGACTAGGTCTTGAAGCCAGGGACCACTCTCCAAAATTTGGGAGAGTTTCGAGGTAATTTGACTACTTAATTACATTAACCTAGCTTTATTAAATAAAATAAAAAACTTTAGGAAACGTGTGTCCAAAAATTCTGAGTTTTGGCAGGCCCTAGGTATAGCTAGGTTAGGCTCCCTGCCAAAATTTCAAGTGATTTGGGCTAGGGATGAAGTGTGAGCACTCAGTTTAATGACTGCCTAGCCTTAAGGGTATGTCCCACCAAAATGGGTGCGCTGGTCAGACCATGCACCCAAATGGGTTCAAACAAATTTTAAAATAAATTAGACTCAGAGGGATACAAGTTTGTGTTGGTGACGTTTTCTGCAGAGGGGCCTAAGTATTTTTAAAAATTAAAACCATTTAGTGTATAAAGTGTGACAGAAATGAAATAATCAAGAAAATGATTCCTATAGTTTAATTTCTGATGGAGCACGAATCTTGGCGCAGATGAACGGGATCCGTTCATCTCCTTCGTTGAGCCGACGGCCAGGATGCATTTTCCTGGGCCGACTTCAAGCGGCTGCCGCCGGCTATCCAACCCCTTCCCCAGCCGGCCACCGCCACCACCACCTCCGTTGAGGTGGGGGCTATCGCCAGGCGGTGGCTCTGCCGCCGGAGAGGCGTTTTCCGGCAGTTCTAGCAAATTCATTTTAGCCAAAAACCATGAAGATTCCTGGTTTTTATCGGGCTCAATTGAGCCAGAAACTTCAACCTAAGTAGTCCTATGATCTACCCGTGAGTTAAGGAGAGGGAGAGGACCTTCCTAGCGGCCTGAATGCGAGTCGATCTTCGGGTTGCCATGGTGGTGGTGCCGCCGGCCGGATTTCTGCAACACTGCAGTCAAGTTGCCTGAATTCCTACGATAAACGATGGGAAGGGATCCTCTCATGTCACTGATGGTGTATAAATCATCAGTTGGGGGAGGGGAGGGGCCAAACATCAATGGCCATTAATGTCCTTGAAGGCTTGGCTCGGGTTGAGTGGGGGGGGGGGGGGGGGGGGCTGAATCTTCCTCTTGGTGGCCGGGAAACGGTTGGAATCAACTCCTCTTCCCTAGAGGAGTTGATTGCAGCTATAAATGGTGGCTGTTGATCTCCTTGGCCGGCTTTCCACTCTCCCCTTCCTCTCCCCATCTTCTCTCTCCTCCATTCACATGGAGGGAAGTTTCCTTCTCTCTCCTAGTCACCCTTGGTTGACTGGTCAACCCCATAAGCTAAATGCAGCCCACTTGGTTATGATGAACATGGAAATGGGATTAGCCTAAGGAAGAAGTGGCTTGGGCTTGGGTTAGCCATTTTGGGCTAGGTTTGACTTGGTTTAAATGAGGGTTGACCTGAGCCAATTTGACCATCTGGGTTGACCCCATTGGGTTTTTAGTGGCCCATTGGACTCCCTTAAGATCTAGGATTACTTGAATAGGGTTGGTTGGGCATCTTGGTGGTCACATGTCCCTTGGTAAGGGCACTTTGACCATTTTAGGGCTAGAGTTGACTTGGGTCAACATGACCAATTGGGTTGACCCCTATGGGTCCTTGGTGACCTATTTGCTTCCCCTAAGGTCTAGGTAGGGTTATGTAGGGTTACCCTGCACTTTGGAGGTCACATACCCTTAGTAAGGGTACTTTGACCAGATAGGAGCTTGAGTTGACTTGGGTCAACCTGGCATCTAGGGTTGGCCCCACTGTGTCCTTAGTGACCCATTGACCTCACTTTAGGGTTAGGAGGGCATAGGTGGGGTCCTCTTGGCTAGGAGTAAGTCAATTGACCCTAAGTAGGCTAGTTTGACCCCTTAAGGGCTAGGGTTGACCTTGGTCAACTGAGCCTCTTTGGCTGACCCCAATGGGTCCTTATGGCTCTAAAGGGCCTCCCAAGGTATTAGGGGGTGTTGTGGTAGGGTCTTGAGGTCAAGGTGTAGCACATGGTCATCCTAAACCATTGCTCAGAGTTCTACTATTGTCAGACCATGATGAGTTTCCCCACTTTGTCTCATATCTCTTGGCCCATTCTTGGCTTCCTAGGGTTTGTCATGACCTAGCCATGGACAAAACCACACCTAGGGGTCTAGTTGGAAATGGGATGTTACAAATTCCAATAAACAAAACAAAGATTTCGTCGCCGAAATCAAGGTTACGCCCATGGAAATTTTCTACCGAAGAAGAAACTTATAACATCCCATCACGACGCCATGTTTGTTAAACTAGGTTTTAAGGGAAACCTAAATCTATGTTCAAATCACCCAATTGTTGAAGCCAAGATCCCAATAAACAAAAGATAAGCCCCCAATAAACAAAAGATAAGCCTCTACCCGCCTAAAGCAGCCCTTACTAGTTAAAGTAGGAAAATAATTAAACATCTTGAGGTGTTTGTGAGGTATACCTGACTGAACAGCTCTGGGTATCTTTGTCGCATCAGGTCCTGCGGCTCCTAGGTATGCTCCTCCTGACCGTGGTTCCTCCACAAGACCTTGACTAGTGGGACCTTCTTGCGTCGCAAGACCCGTACTCCCGGTCGTCGATCCTAACCGCCTCCAAACGAACTGACCGGTCTGAAGCTACCGGCCCTTCGGTGGTCAAAATATGCTGCTCCGGGCGTAGCAAAGCCCTCCTCAGCGAAGAAAAATGGAAGACATCGTGCAGCGCTTCCAGCTCTGGTGGTAACTCCAGCCTGTAGGCTAGGGGCCCGATCCGCTCCAGGATCCTGTAAGGGACCATGTACCTAGGGCTGAGCTTCTTCCTCCAACCACGCACCCGCGAGACTCCATGCATGGGCCGGATCTTCAGAAACACCCGGTCTCCCACCTGGAACTCCACCTGCCGATGCCGGGCGTCATAGTACTTAGCCTGTCTGCTCTGCGCCTCTAGCATCCTGTCTCTGATCAGCCTCACCTGAGCCTCGGTGTCTTCAACAAACTCTGATCCCAACACCTTCGGATCTTCATCCTGAACCCAAGAAAGCGGGGTCCGGCATCTCCTTCCGTACAAGGCTTCGTAAGGCGCCATCCTGATGCTGGACTGGTAGCTGTTGTTATAGGAGAACTCGACCAGGGGTAAGAGTTTCTCCCACGGTTCCCGCGGTCCAAAATGCATAGCCTCAAAAGATCTTCCAGCGTCCGGTTGGTGCGTTCTGTCTGCCCGTCCGTCTGGGGATGGAATGCAGTGCTGAAGGTCAATCGCATGCCTAAGTAAGCTTGCACGGATTTCCACTCCTTGGAAGTGAACCGGCCATCCCGATCCGACACGAACATCTTGGGCACCCGTGATATCGAACGAACTGCTCCACAAATTTCCGTACTAATACTCCCACAGCGTCATCCTTCCTGATCGAATGAACCTGGCTACCTTGGTCAACCGATCGACGATGACCCAAATTGAGACATTCCTGTTCGTGATCGGGGAGTCCGTGAATAAAATCCATCGCGATGTCTTCGAACTTCCACTCTGGTACCGGGAGTGGTTGCAACAACCCCGCAGGGTTTTTGCACTCTGCCTCACTAGCTGACAAGCTAGTGAAGGCAGAGTGCAAAAACCCTGCGGGGTTGTTGCAACCACTCCCGGTACCAGAGTGGAAGTTCGAAGACATCGCGATGGATTTTATTCACGGACTCCCCCGATCACGAACAGGGAATGTCTCAATTTGGGTCATCGTCGATCGGTTGACCAAGGTAGCCAGGTTCATTCCGATCAGGAAGGATGACGCTGTGGGAGTATTAGTACGGAAATTTGTGGAGCAGTTCGTTCGATATCACGGGGTGCCAAGATGTTCGTGTCGGATCGGGATGGCCGGTTCACTTCCAAGGAGTGGAAATCCGTGCAAGCTTACTTAGGCATGCGATTGACCTTCAGCACTGCATTCCATCCCAGACGGACGGGCAGACAGAACGCACCAACCGGACGCTGGAAGATCTTTGAGGCTATGCATTTTGGACCGCGGGGAACCGTGGGAGAAACTCTTACCCCTGGTCGAGTTCTCCTATAACAACAGCTACCAGTCCAGCATCAGGATGGCGCCTTACGAAGCCTTGTACGGAAGGAGATGCCGGACCCCGCTTTCTTGGGTTCAGGATGAAGATCCGAAGGTGTTGGGATCAGAGTTTGTTGAAGACACCGAGGCTCAGGTGAGGCTGATCAGAGACAGGATGCTAGAGGCGCAGAGCAGACAGGCTAAGTACTATGACGCCCGGCATCGGCAGGTGGAGTTCCAGGTGGGAGACCGGGTGTTCTGAAGATCCGGCCCATGCATGGAGTCTCGCGGGTGCGTGGTTGGAGGAAGAAGCTCAGCCCTAGGTACATGGTCCCTTACAGGATCCTGGAGCGGATCGGGCCCCTAGCCTACAGGCTGGAGTTACCACCAGAGCTGGAAGCGCTGCACGATGTCTTCCATTTTTCTTCGCTGAGGAGGGCTTTGCTACGCCCGGAGCAGCATATTTTGACCACCGAAGGGCCGGTAGCTTCAGACCGGTCAGTTCGTTTGGAGGCGGTTAGGATCGACGACCGAGGAGGAGTACGGGTCTTGCGACGCAAGAAGGGTCCCACTAGTCAAGGTCTTGTGGAGGAACCACGGTCAGGAGGAGCATACCTAGGAGCCGCAGGACCTGATGCGACAAAGATACCCAGAGCTGTTCAGTCAGGTATACCTCACAAACACCTCAAGATGTTTTAATTATTTTCCTACTTAACTAGTAAGGGCTGCTTTAGGCGGGTAGAGGCTTATCTTTTGTTTATTGGGGCTTATCTTTGTTTATTGGGATCTTGGCTTCAACAATTGGGTGATTGAACATAGATTTAGGTTTCCCTTAAAACCTAGTTTAACAAACATGGCGTCGTGATGGGATGTTATAAGTTTCTTCTCGGTAGAAAATTTCCATGGGCGTAACCTTGATTTCGGCGACGAAATCTTTGTTTTGTTTATTGGAATTTGTAACATCCCATTTCCAACTAGACCCCTAGGTGTGGTTTTGTCCATGGCTAGGTCATGACAAACCCTAGGAAGCCAAGAATGGGCCAAGAGATATGAGACAAAGTGGGGAAACTCATCATGGTCTGACAATAGTAGAACTCTGAGCAATGGTTTAGGATGACCATGTGCTACACCTTGACCTCAAGACCCTACCACAACACCCCCTAATACCTTGGGAGGCCCTTTAGAGCCATAAGGACCCATTGGGGTCAGCCAAAGAGGCTCAGTTGACCAAGGTCAACCCTAGCCCTTAAGGGGTCAAACTAGCCTACTTAGGGTCAATTGACTTACTCCTAGCCAAGAGGACCCCACCTATGCCCTCCTAACCCTAAAGTGAGGTCAATGGGTCACTAAGGACACAGTGGGGCCAACCCTAGATGCCAGGTTGACCCAAGTCAACTCAAGCTCCTAATCTGGTCAAAGTACCCTTACTAAGGGTATGTGACCTCCAAAGTGCAGGGTAACCCTACATAACCCTACCTAGACCTTAGGGGAAGCAAATAGGTCACCAAGGACCCATAGGGGTCAACCCAATTGGTCATGTTGACCCAAGTCAACTCTAGCCCTAAAATGGTCAAAGTGCCCTTACCAAGGGACATGTGACCACCAAGATGCCCAACCAACCCTATTCAAGTAATCCTAGATCTTAAGGGAGTCCAATGGGCCACTAAAAACCCAATGGGGTCAACCCAGATGGTCAAATTGGCTCAGGTCAACCCTCATTTAAACCAAGTCAAACCTAGCCCAAAATGGCTAACCCAAGCCCAAGCCACTTTTCCTTAGGCTAATCCCATTTCCATGTTCATCATAACCAAGTGGGCTGCATTTAGCTTATGGGGTTGACCAGTCAACCAAGGGTGACTAGGAGAGAGAAGGAAACTTCCCTCCATGTGAATGGAGGAGAGAGAAGATGGGGGAGAGGAAGGGGAGAGTGGAAAGCCGGCCAAGGAGATCAACAGCCACCATTTATAGCTGCAATCAACTCCTCTAGGGAAGAGGAGTTGATTCCAACCGTTTCCCGGCCACCAAGGGAAGATTCAGCCCCCCCCCCCCCCCCCCCCCCCCCCCCCCCCCCCCACTCAACCCGAGCCAAGCCTTCAAGGACATTAATGGCCATTGATGTTTGGCCCCTCCCCTCCCCCAACTGATGATTTATACACCATCAGTGACATGAGAGGATCCCTTCCCATCGTTTATCGTAGGAATTCAGGCAACTTGACTGCAGTGTTGCAGAAATCCGGCCGGCGGCACCACCACCATGGCAACCCGAAGATCGACTCGCATTCAGGCCGCTAGGAAGGTCCTCTCCCTCTCCTTAACTCACGGGTAGATCATAGGACTACTTAGGTTGAAGTTTCTGGCTCAATGAGCCCGATAAAAACCAGGAATCTTCATGGTTTTTGGCTAAAATGAATTTGCTAGAACTGCCGGAAAACGCCTCTCCGGCGGCAGAGCCACCGCCTGGCGATAGCCCCCACCTCAACGGAGGTGGTGGTGGCGGTGGCCGGCTGGGGAAGGGGTTGGATAGCCGGCGGCAGCCGCTTGAAGTCGGCCCAGGAAAAATGCATCCTGGCCGTCGGCTCAACGAAGGAGATGAACGGATCCCGTTCATCTGCGCCAAGATTCGTGCTCCATCAGAAATTAAACTATAGGAATCATTTCTTGATTATTTCATTTCTGTCACACTTTATACACTAAATGGTTTTAATTTTTAAAAATACTTAGGCCCCTCTGCAGAAAACGTCACCAACACAAAACTTGTATCCCTCTGAGTCTAATTTATTTTAAAATTTGTTTGAACCCATTTGGGTGCATGGTCTGACCAGCGCACCCATTTTGGTGGGACATACCTTAAGGCTAGGCAGTCATTAAACTGAGTGCTCACACTTCATCCCTAGCCCAAATCACTTGAAATTTTGGCAGGGAGCCTAACCTAGCTATACCTAGGGCCTGCCAAAAACTCAGAATTTTTGGACACACGTTTCCTAAAGTTTTTATTTATTTAATAAAGCTAGGTTAATGTAATTAAGTAGTCAAATTACCTCGAAACTCTCCCAAATTTTGGAGAGTGGTCCCTGGCTTCAAGACCTAGTCCTGTACAAAATTTGGACTCATTTGGATATGTTTTGGTTAGGGAATCACCAAACCCTAGTGTGGCCCTAAGGTGGTTTTTGTTCAAAAAGTGCACTTTTGATTTGAGTGACCAAATCACCTCAACAGAGGCTGAAATTTGGAACACTTACTTGCTTTGGCATTTATCACCTCCCCATGGAATGTGGGGTAGTGTGGAATTGATTTGCCCTAAGTTCCTAGGTCAAACCCTAAGGAAGGACCTTTTTGCCTTGTGAAGGGCATGAGTCCTAAACACCTTGGATTAACATCAAGTTTGCATGGAGGGTCCTAGGGTATATAAAACTCTCTGGTAAAAAGATTAAATAATTTTGAAAAGGGTAGGGTCCACAAAACCCTAACCCTAGCTTAGGACCTAAAACTTGTACTGTTAGTTTAGGTTAGCTAAACTTCTTGAAATTTAATTAAATTTGGGTAGTGAGGGAATAAGGATATTTTGAGCCTCTGGTAATTTATTTGGGAAGCTTTGATCAATAATTGTAGCACTTCATTTGTAACCATTAGGATTGCCCTAATTAATACTTTGGCTATTGTGATCTCACTGCCCATTGAAAGGGCATGAAACATTGGCAGAGGTAGTTTTAGACTATACTGATCATGTATGATTTTTGATATAATTTTTGGATACCTAGTTAGGGCATCTACTTCACAAGTGCATTACTTTTGTTACATACTATATAATTCTTACAAGAGCTCAATACTTGATGAAAAATTATGAAACTTGATACATAGTATTCCTAGTTCATTTTTATCATGTGGGAATTTTGTGGAAATTTTGATGGCTAATTAGTATACTTTGTTCATTAACCCATAAACCTGAAATTTCATGAGAAAATCAAGTATAGCCTTATTATTAAATGATAAATTATGAAACTTTTTCTAGGGTATTTGTAGGCCACCATAATTATTTCTGAATTTTCTTTGAATTTGTGGAGGTATTATTGCTGTAAAATCTTTTAAAATGACTTTTTATGAGATATCTTTGAAATTACATTTAAGGGCCTAAACCTTGCTGAAAAATTGAAGGCTTAGGATTTAGAGTGATTATGCATTTGTAATTAACATAAATTTATTGGAATATTATCCTATCTGAAATTGGTACTTCATGTTCAAACATGGGCTTTTGGATACTAGAATAAATAAATAAATTATCAGACAAATTAGGAAAATTATGAATTTCTGGATTTATGCTACAAATGTCATTTTAGCCCTCTAATAATTATCATAGGGGTACTGTATGAGTATTTCATGTATTTCCCTTTTTACGAGACATGTAGCTTAAGTGATCTGCATATAGCAAAACTGCAGGAAATCATTTTGGATATGAATTAGAGCACGTGTGATGGGTCTTG
This sequence comes from Platanthera guangdongensis, assembly GCA_039583875.1. Lineage (NCBI taxonomy): Eukaryota > Viridiplantae > Streptophyta > Magnoliopsida > Asparagales > Orchidaceae > Platanthera > Platanthera guangdongensis. The sequence goes on along the minus strand of CM077163.1, from coordinate 75,339,165 downwards.
TTGGTTGCTGAAAGGATAAGTAGAATTGGGTGCATCTATGGAAGATAAGTGAGTAGGGTGTTGTTTTGTCTAGTGTTTAGAGGCGTTCGGTCCGTCGAAAGATCGTCCTACCTAAGGAGAGTTGGAGTCAAATCACCCTAGGATTAGCCTATCGGAACATGAGAAGTAATGGGTAAGGGAACCAACCAATAACAAAATAAGTACCTTGCGAAAGGGAATGTTGGGCGTAATCCCAACATAGTTCTTAGTGCCCTTGAGAGCCTTTCACAGGGAATACCGGGGGCAGTCTTGGGTTAACGTAAACTGTTTTAACAAGCTGAAAAGAGTAACTTTGTAATTAGGGTTGCACATTTCACAAACACTGTTGGCACCGGAAGTTAGCTGGGAGCTTCGGCTCGGATGGTTAAAAGACGGACTTTGGGTCCGGGGAGCTTCGGCTCGATTGTAAAAGACGGACTTTGGGTCCGGGGAGCTTCGGCTCGGGTTTGATTACGCTAAATTTGCATGTGCATAAAAGGAAGGAAAAAACTAAGGTGGTGGGTCTTCGGTATTGGAGGGCGATGCACCGACGCCAATACGTTGACTCGGCAAGTGTGGTTAGCACTTCGCCAACAGAATTCCGGTGCACCAGCCGGCAAGAGTACGCAGGAGTCCGCTTCGTGCACCAAACGTTGAGGCGTACAATAGGTCTGACCGGTAGTGCTTTACTGGTTTAGAGGTGGGCGAGGCCCAACCCACCGCTTCTGTCTGCCACTACGGAGGTATCCTAGGAGGTTACGGCTCCAAAAAGGGGGAACTAAAGGTCTGTGTGCATAGAGTCGGGTGTGTGTGTTGCACTTGCATGATCCATCATACCCACTGCATGTCATAGCATAATCGTTTCCTTTAACCTTGACACCTAAAGTATAAGTGGAATGGGACGCTTATACTTTAGGACCTGCAAAACGACCCCTTGGTCTATAAGCTTGTGTGGGCAAGTTTATAAATTAAGGTTAATTTTGGATATATATATTTACTGCTGTTTGATAACCGACACCCCAACGTATAAATTGGTATGGGACTTTTTATACGATGGGAGTCTTGCAGAAGACCCCTTGGCTTATGTGTTTTCACATAAGTGAAGGTTACTTTTCATATTTCAGCTTATTGTCTTTACATGCTATAGAATTTGCTAGTATAGGTCCGCTGTCATCTGTTCTTGATATTCTGCACCTTCAAGTCCTCCCCTTTCTTCCTCTCCGCTCGGTGCCTAGGAGCCGTGGGGGAAGGGGCGGGGGATGATAAGACTTAGTCTTTTAGACTAACGGTTTTCGAACCGCATCATTTAGGAGATCGTGGAGACCAGCATGGATGAGCAGCCCCAGAGACCGGTGCGCTTGGAGGTGGGGCAGTCTAGCTCCGGAGTTCATACAGTCGGGACCGTGAGTCTCGACCTTGAGTAGTTTTTCTACTTCCGCATGAGTGATTTTGTAGTGAGGATATGATGTACTGGGCATAAGCACGTATTGTGCTACTCTGATGTTTTATTCTGTGGACACTCCCTTCGTGGAGTTATATTATTATGACATGTGATTCTCTGTGCACTGTTAGTTTACATTTACTTCATTATGCTACTTTTCTGTGATCGAATTGGCCGGCAGAATCGGCGCTTTGTGGTGATGACCCTTCAGGTTGTGAAGAAGTCACCACAAAACGGCGGTTCTGGGCCTAAGACCCCGGTGTTGAAAAGAAAAAAAAGGGGGGGTCTTACAGTTTCAAAGGCAAGTTCTACATACGGCAGTAGGCCAGATTCGGGAGGACATCATGACGGAGGCACATTGCAGCAGATACTCGGTGCACCCGGGAATCACCAAGATGACAGCAAATTTCAAGAGGACGATGTTCTGGCCAGGCATGAAGAAGCACATCACGCATTTTGTGACACATTGCGAATCTTGCCAACTCGTAAAGGCTGAGTGCAGGAATCCAGTCGGTTTACTACAGTCACTTCCGGTGCCGGAGTGGAAGTTTGAGGATATAGCCATGGATTTCAAACTTGGGCTACCCCGGTATCGTGCGGGGAATGACACGATCTGGGTGATAGTGGACAGGCTAACGAAGGGGGCCAGATTTATTCCAGTGGCGAAGGACTCTCAGGTCAGGGTATTATTACAGAGGTTCATCGAGCAGTTTGTGCGCTATCATGGGGTACCCGGACGATCATTTCAGATAGGGATGGGTGGTTTACGTCCAAGGAGTGGAGGAGAGTTCAGGCCCGTCTGGGTTCTCGGTTGACATTTAGCACGGCTATTCACCTTCAGACCGATGGACAGACGGAGCGCACCAAATGTACCCTGGAAGATCTTCTGCGCCTATGTATCTTGGACCGCGGCGAGCCTTGGGAGAGATTGCTGCCGTTGATCAAGTTTTCGTACAACAACAGCCATCACTCCAGTATAAGCATGGCCTCTTACGAGGCATTGTATGGACGGAGGTGCAGGACCCCACTATCATGGATTCAAGATGAAGATCCTCAGGCACTCGACTCGGAGTTTGTGGAGGATACTGATGCTCAGGTTAGGTTGATCCGGGACAGGATGCTGGAAGCCCAGAGCAGGCATGACAAATATTACGATGCGAGACATCGTCAGGTGGAGTTCGAAGTAGGAGACCGGGTCTTCTTAAAGATACGGCCGATGCATGGGGTCTTGCGGGTTCGCGGGCGGAAGAAGCTCAGTCCGAGATATATAGGGCCCTAAAGGATCCTGGAGCGGATCGGCCCCTTGGCATATAGACTGGAGCTACCGTCGTAGTTAGCAGGATTGCATGACGTCTTCCACGTCACCTCAATACAGAGGGATCTAATATGCCCCGAGCAGTTGATATCCACAGCCGACGGTCTGGTAGCCTCAGATCGATCAGTCAACTTGGAGCCGATCAGGATCGACGACACGGCAGTGCGGGTCTTGCGATGTAAGAAGGTCCCACTAGTCAAGGTTCTGTGGAGAAACCATGGGCAGGAGGATCATACATAGGAGCCACGAGACTTGATGCAGCAAAAGTATCCGGAGCTCTTCGAGTCACATATACCTTAAACCTTAGGTATGTTACAAGTTTTATTTATTCTGTAGAAACCCCGCAGGCTCAACTTTAATTTCGGGGACGAATTTTATATTATATATTGGGATTTATAACACCCCCCAAACAACTAGACCCCTAGTATTTGTTTTGTCATGACTAGGTCATGACAAAACAACCAAAAGCTCAAATGACCAAGTGAACAAGGGCCAAAGTAAAAATCACCTTGGTCTGCCTATAGCTCAGCCTCAACATTTAAACCTAAGGTCTGACCTTAGGGCTACACCTTGATCCCAGAACCCTACCACAACACCCAAACATCTGGGAAGTCCATAGGGTCACTAAGGACGCACTGTGGGCATTCAAAGTGGTTAAGTTGACCTAAGTCAACCCTAACCCTAAATGGGTCAAACTAGCCTACTTAGGGTCAATGACCTTCGTCTAGACAAGTGGACCCCACCCATGCCCTCCTAACCCTAAAGTGAGGCCAATGGGTCACCAAGGACCCATTGGGGTCAACCCAAGTGAAAGAGCAAGTTAGATGTGATATACTCTAGAGGGGGGGGGGTGAATAGAGTATGGTGCTTGCTAAAAACTTTTTACAACTGTTGTTGTATTCCTAAGTGAACAGGGAAGCAAATACTATAAAGTAAATCTAAACACAGAATAATCAAAGATCAATCATAATCTACAAAGCAATCTAATCACAAATCACAGCTAGAAACAAAAAGAAAGACAAGCAATCAGATGACACAAGAAGCTATAGTGGTTCCCCAATCAACCTGGGTACATCCACTCTTCTACCACCCTAGGCTGGACTTGGTGGGAACTGAACCAAGTCCAGGAGGCTCAGTCCGGGGAGATCGCGCAGTGGAGCGCGGGCTGGTTTCTCAGTCCGCCAAGCGTAGTAGAAGTGTAGTTGCCTTGTTTGCTAGCTTGGGGAAATGCGGACTGGAGAATGCTTGTGCAGGAGCGTGCGGACTGGAGCCAGAGTCCGCTGAGTCGGTTAAGCCTTATGAGGTTTTGGACTCGGGGATGCGGACTGAGGCAGTCAGCAGGAATGCGGGCTGGAGAAGTCTGCAGTGCATGCGGACTGGAGTCTGCTGTTAGCGGACTGGATTGCGTGTCCGCTAAGTCCGGAGGTGCCTTGGAGTTGAGGTAATGGACTTGGGATATGCGGACGATAGCCGGGTATCCGCTGAGTCCGGCAGGTGCCTTGATGGCGCGGTTGCGGGCTCGGGTTTTGCGGGCTGATGCCTTGTCCGCAGAATGGCGGATACGGCTGTTGTGGAGTCCGGCTGTGGTGGTCCTGGCTTGGTCTCTGGCGGCAAGGCGGACTGGATATTGGAGTCCGGCCTTGGAGAAGCTGGGGCGAACTGGCTATCTGCACAGGGCGGCGAACTGGCATGTGTGTCCGCGGGCTGGCGGACACATAAGTTCTTGCTGCGGGTTGTGGCGGTGATCCTATCGGGAAGGGCGGTGACCATACTCATCGTCGTGCCTATAAATAGGACCCATGTCACATCAGGAATCAGACAGACCTAACCCGAAGTAAGTGAACAGTTTTTGAGCTCGCGTAAGTTGCTGCGGTCTGGACTTTGTGTCCGCGCGGATAGAGTTGACCCGGTTGTGCTGTGCAGGTTGTGCGGATAGCGCTGGAAAGCCAGGACTTGGCTCTGATTGCGGTCAGGGACAGTGCGGACTCTGCGGTTGAGCAACAGGCGGTAAACAGCAGGTCGCGGATAGCGGCCAGGCGGTCTTCTCTTTGGCGACTTGGTTCGGGGTTCAGGAAGTCGCCGGTTTCTGGCGGACTGTTCCATTCGGTGGCGCAGCTTGTGCGGTCTGGCGGCGTGCAGACCGGCAGTGAAGAGCTAAGCATTGGAGTAAGGGTGAGTCCGCGCGGCTTGGGTTGCAGTCTGGCGACCTGGCGGACTGAGCGGACTCCACAGCAGTAGGTCGGCGGCTTGATTGTTTGAGTCCGCGCGGCTTGTTTTTGTTCTTGTCTTTGTAACTGTCTCTGCTCTCCCGGTGTTGGGTTTTGGTGAAGCAGTCTCGCCATGTATGTCTCGCCTTGTAATGAAGTTTGCTCTTGATCAATAAAGAAGCTTGTGCTGCATGTGTTGCTGGTTGTTACTGCTTTGTTGAGATAACCACTGTTAACTCCACGATCCGGGAAAACTTTCAACATATAAGTGGGCGTATTCTCCTTCGGTTTGTTGAGTTTTCAGCAGGGTATCCAAGGGGGCGTCTGCGGTTTGTTGAATTTTAACATGGTATCAGAGCCAGGTTGTTGGAGTGGTCAAGCAGTGCTCAATGGAAGTAGTTGCTCTTCTGAAGAGGAAACCAGTGGTAGAACCATGGCAGTGGAGGATGCAAGTTGTCTTGGTATTGATCTTCTTACAGAGGCGAACTGTGAACGGTGGAAGTCCTGTATGAAGAGCTTTCTTCTTGGCGAGGACCTTTGGGAGGTGTATGCGGAGCAGGAAGACAAGAGGATACTGCTGGCAATGCTGAGGCGATGAGAGCTTGGAAGGAGGCAAATGCGAAAGCGGAGTCTATTCTCAAGCAGGTGATCTCATCGGAGCTCTTGGACCACATTAGTGGATGTCGGTCAGCTGCGGAGGTTTGGACTTCCCTTGATGGGTTGTTCCGGAAGAAGGTGAAGGAGGTTGCTGCGGATGATGGTCCCTCTACTTCATATCAGGAAGAAAGGAGTGTTTCTCCTAGGCGTGATAGGAAGAGGAAGGAAGGACCACGGTGCTATAAATGCAAGCAGCAAGGTCATCTTCGGAAGGAGTGCAAGGTTGTCTTGCTCTCGGCGAACGTTGCTCAGGTAGGGAGGAAGGAGAAGAACGTAGTTGGGACTTCAACTAGTTCTGGATCTGATCGGCTGGATGCCAATGATAGTGCAGCTATCTGGCATGAAAGACTGGGGCATGTAGGGATGGACAAGCTGAAAGCAATGGCGGAAAGAAGACTCGTAAGAGGCTTGCCTAGATTGTCATCCTATGGCGATGGTCGGGGGTGTGCGGGATGTCAGGAAAGTGGAGCCTATCGCTTCATGGTCGACAAAGCACAAGCCAGGAGTAATGCACCATTGGCGGTTGTCCATTGTGCTCTGGTGGGACCGACCGTCACGGCCAGTCTTGGAGGCAGCAGGTTCATGCTGATATTGGTTGATGACTATTCTGGGTATACTTGGGTATACTTTATGAAGACGAAGTCCAGCATGGTACGCTTGTTGTGGAGTTCAAGAAGCTTGTCGAAGGCCAGCTGGCCGGAGGATCAAGGTGTTGAGGACAGGTTTCGGTGGTGAGTTTGACTCAACCGAGTTCTCACGCTTTTGCAGGAAGCAAGGGATCCGGATGGAGCTTTCTTGTGGACATACTTCACAACAGGGTAGTGTTGCAGCTCGGATGATCCGTTGGTTAACGGAGACCTGCAAGTGTTGGCTTCGGAGTAAAGGCGTTCCGAAGGCTCTTTGGGCGGAGGGAATAGCCTGTGCTACTCATGTCATCAACCGGATGCCTCTTAGTCCGATCATAGTAAAGACTCCTTATGAGCTAATGTTCGGAGTGAAGCCTCAGTGAAGCACCTTCGGGTGTTGGATCTACTGCTATGTACACTCTCCGGGTGCTCTCAAGACAAAGCTAGTCTTTGTAGGGTATGATGAGCAGAGAAGAAGATGGAGGTGTATGGATCCTGCGACGAAGAAACTCATAGTGTCGAGAGACATTGTTTTTGATGAGTTGACGCCGTATTGGGGTAGCTCTTATGTGGAGCTAGAGTTAAGCAGGTCAGATGGTGGGCTGAAGGAGGCTGCTGCTAAGGAAGTGGAGGTGCCTGAGTCACCAGGTGCTCCAGGTTGTTCTAGCTCCGGGGCAAAGGCGTCTGAGTCGGGAAGAAGGGGGAGCGATGCTCCAGGACCTTCTGGCTCAAAGGCGGAGGCTTCCTGTTCAGGAAGCAAGGGGAGCGATGTTCCAGGCAGTTCATGTTCAAGAGGGGAGTCTTCTGGTTCAGGTAGCAGGGGGAGCGTTGCTCCAGGTGCTCTTGGTTCCAGTAAGGAGGCGTCTTGTTCAGGGAACAAAGGGAGCATTGTTCCGGGTTTGCCGGGAACGGAGCTGGTTCAAAAGCAGCGGAGGTGGTTAGCCATGATCAGGTTCTTCGGAGATCGAAGAGGATCAGTAAGCCACCAGCTCGATATAGCGAAGGGAACACGGCGGACTTGCTCCCGTGTTTCCTTGTTAGCCCTCAGGTCGAGCAAGGGACTTCTGGCTGTGATGACCCCACTAGAATCAAGGAGGTGGTTGACACCAAGTCTGAAGAGGTGACTTCTCTCAGAGGCAACGAGGCTTGGGCTTCTGGGTCCAAGGAAGTTGGTGATACTCCTATGATGCATGAGTGGAGGTTGAAGCTAAAGAAGGCAGAGGGAAGCATGGCTCCTTTTGGGAGATGCTGGAGGGCTCCCTCATGGTCCATGATATGCGGGGCGAGGACTATGTCTTGGACATCTCTTCGTAGATGCTATCGGAAGGACCAGGTGCAAGGTTACGGGAGCTGCTGGAGTTATTCACCACTTCTCACTTCAAGGGGGAGTGTTGAATTCTGTGAAGTGAAAGTGGGTGAATGGAAGGCTTGGGAAACCTATCCGCGCGGACTACGCGGACTGGGTTGGCGGACTGCTAGGTCGGCAGGGATGTTGCAGGCGGTTTACTCTGTGGCGGCCTGGGCGGTCTGTTCGCGCGGACTGCGCGGACAGCAGCGGCGGTCTGACAGGCCAGTGTATGCTCAGCAGGCGGTCTACTCCCAGGAAGTAACCCGGGCGGATAGGAATGTTATCCGCGGAGTCCGGCTTGAAGCGGACTGAAGAACTGGAGCTCGGCAGACCGGTTTGGCAGATGCCTTGGTCTGCTCTAGTGAAGCGGCAAGTGAAAGCCGTGGAGACCGCCGGTCAGCGCGGACAGGAACTGGAGGTCGCCCGGTATGGCGGGCTAGATCCAGTGTCCGCCTGTAAGTGCGGACTGGCCCTTGCGGCCAGTGGGCTGGACTTGGTGGGAACTGAACCAAGTCCAGGAGGCTCAGTCCGGGGAGATCGCGCAGTGGAGCGCGGGCTGGTTTCTCAGTCCGCCAAGCGTAGTAGAAGTGTAGTTGCCTTGTTTGCTAGCTTGGGGAAATGCGGACTGGAGAATTGCTTGTGCAGGAGCGTGCGGACTGGAGCCAGAGTCCGCTGAGTCCGGTTAAGCCTTATGAGGTTTTGGACTCGGGGATGCGGACTGAGGCAGTCAGCAGGAATGCGGGCTGGAGAAGTCTGCAGTGCATGCGGACTGGAGTCTGCTGTTAGCGGACTGGATTGGCGTGTCCGCTAAGTCCGGAGGTGCCTTGGAGTGAGGTAATGGACTTGGGATATGCGGACGATAGCCGGGTATCCGCTGAGTCCGGCAGGTGCCTTGATGGCGCGGTTGCGGGCTCGGGTTTTGCGGGCTGATGCCTGTCCGCAGAATGGCGGATACGGCTGTTGTGGAGTCCGGCTGTGGTGGTCCTGGCTTGGTCTCTGGCGGCAAGGCGGACTGGATATTGGAGTCCGGCCTTGGAGAAGCTGGGGCGGACTGGCTATCTGCACAGGGCGGCGAACTGGCATGTGTGTCCGCGGGCTGGCGGACACATAAGTTCTTGCTGCGGGTTGTGGCGGTGATCCTATCGGGAAGGGCGGTGACCATACTCATCGTCGTGCTATAAATAGGACCCATGTCACATCAGGAATCAGACAGACCTAACCCGAAGTAAGTGAACAGTTTTTGAGCTCGCGTAAGTTGCTGCGGTCTGGACTTTGTGTCCGCACGGATAGAGTTGACCCGGTTGTGCTGTGCAGGTTGTGCGGATAGCGCTGGAAAGCCAGGACTTGGCTCTGATTGCGGTCAGGGACAGTGCGGACTCTGCGGTTGAGCAACAGGCGGTAAACAGCAGGTCGCGGATAGCGGCCAGGCAGTCTTCTCTTGGCGACTTGGTTCGGGGTTCAGGAAGTCGCCGGTTTCTGGCGGATTGTTCCATTCGGTGGCGCAGCTTGTGCGGTCTGGCGGCGTGCAGACCCGCAGTGAAGAGCTAAGCATTGGAGTAAGGGTGAGTCCGCGCGGCTTGGGTTGCGGTCTGGCGACCTGGCGGACTGAGCGGACTCCACAGCAGTAGGTCGGCGGCTTGATTGTTTGAGTCCGCGCGGCTTGTTTTTTGTTCTTGTCTTGTAACTTTCTCTGCTCTCCCGGTGTTGGGTTTTGGTGAAGCATGTCTCGCCATGTATGTCTCGCCTTGTAATGAAGTTTGCTCTTGATCAATAAAGAAGCTTGTGATGCATGTGTTGCTGGTTGTTACTGCTTTGTTGAGATAACCACTGTTAACTCCACGATCCGGGAAAACTTTCAACATATAAGTGGGCGTATTCTCCTTCGGTTTGTTGAGTTTTCAGCAGGGTATCCAAGGGGGCGTCTGCGGTTTGTGAATTTTAACAGATTAGGTGTCCTGGCCACCAATGAGCTTTTGATAAGGTGCTCAAAAAAACCAAAACTAGATTTTTTGATCAGGTGTCTTGCCACCACTGAGTGTTGATAAGGTCTCAGAAACCAAACACAAACTTTTGAAGGGAGTTTGAAAAAACTCTTTACATCAGAGAGAGAGGGGGGGTGAGATGATCTTCTCTGTCAACAGTCAGAGAGAAGATAATGGATGTTGTCAAAGCTCCCCTGAGATCTGTAGTTGCTCAGGAAGTGAAGCTTTGCAGTAGGGTGATAGGCCTTCAGATGATTTGATCTCCAGCAAAAGATGATTTCAGCAGCAACTGAAATGGTGATGTCTGGAGTCTGAATGATGATGGCCTTTGAACACTTGAATCAAGAGAGATCTGAAAAATTTCAGTGGTTGATCTCCTTTTGTGATGTGTTCTTGTCTGAATTCTTGAGACTGAGAATGTCTGCAACTCTCTCTCTTTCTCTTGTGTAATTGTTGTTTTAAGAGTTGTTGCAGAAGTTGTTATTATTCTTGTTGCAGAGAATGAATATGTCTTGTATTCCTTTCATCTGAATAGAAATGATCTTTGTCCAAGATAGCCGTAGTAGTCTGTCATTAATTACTTCCTTAATTACAATTTGTCTTCTGGAGGAAAGTCCAATAAAAACATTCTTTGAAAATCCCTTGAAACTTGCTCCAGATTGATTAAAAACGGCTACAAGATCTCTGAATTAAATGCGACAATAATTCCACAGCTGTCTAAATTGAATCTTGAAAAATGTTGAAACT